>JAQIXB010000291.1:0-20402 GCA_034697405.1 Mesoplophora pulchra | reverse complement strand
CACTAAATTGTAAATTAATAAATCATGTTCAAAATTTAAGATGCATAATGCAACATGTAATAGGTGTACACAGTGTAGTAACTAAACTAGTAACTAACACAAACGAAAAATGAGCAGAATATTCTTTTTTATTTTTATATGAAAGAAGAATAAAATTATTTCAAGATCGTATGTACCACAAGTAGTATACTACTTGTGGTACATGTTATGATCAAAATATATACTAGTATGCTGCTATTGTATACAAACCTTTCAGTTATTTGTAAAGAGACTATGATATATATAATAAGATTGCCTCTTCATAGTGTAATATAACTTTTAGTACACTATAATTATATGGATGATTGTGAGTTACAGTATTTCACATCCATGAGAATGTAATAAATTATAATTGCATTAAGTTTTGTGTTTACCCATTGTATCATATGCTCACTAAATCAATACCTCTCTATTCTCTTTGCAATTCAGTCTTATAATATATGGTGTATTGTTGTACATGTTGGATATTATTGTATATTCTATGGTTGTAATATGCACCAACTGTGGTCACAATTAGACCTTTTACTGATTACTATATGAATGTTATCGCATAGTATGATGCTAGTACAATACTAGTATACAATATTAGTATACTATCATGGTATTACCATGCACTATAATATAATATCTGATTATTTTTCGAATGCGGAAAGACAAAACATGCATCTGTTTGGCCGTCGTCTATTGATATGAGATATCGCATACTATTATATATGATACTATTGAGACAAAACTTGCGACTACTGTTTATTATATTACTGGCTATTAGCTTAATTGTACTTTTTGTGTGACTAAACTAGCTAACTATATTTATAATTTAATAAGCATTAGTCATATATTATAAAACAAATGCCGTATGAAATATTAGTCACTAAAATTATGCTTTTGTCGTATGTCAATATTACTGCTTTTATTACATACGTTTTTAATGACAATTATTTAATGCCCAATGATGTTATAAATTATTTGCCTCTGATTAACGATCGCGATTATGGTATTACTATAATGTGGCATATTAGATTCAGATGTGCATCGCATATTTTAATTATTTGAGCATTTACTATTTTTTGATAAAACAGTGTACACGAATAGTAAAATATTTTTCATTTCACGTCATTGGAAATACTGTAAAACCTCTCTTAAGCGGACACCCATTTGCAACCGTCTAAGTGTCCGCTTAAAGGAGGTGTCCGCTTAAGAGAGGTGTCCGTAACTGGAGGTTTTACAGTATATTAAATAAATAAATAAAATTATTCATTATTTTGAAAGTAAAAAAAAATATCGATGCAATTATTTGAAAAAAGTTTTAGGGCTTTTATAATGCTCCGTTTTTGTGTAGATTTATGATGAGAGAAAAAGCATCAGAGATATGAAATGAGATGCGATCGCATCGCACCGTAAATGACCGAATACAGTATGTATACGAATAAATTATAATGCATAACTTAGTAATGGCAATAAATGACTTTCAATGCAGCGAATAGTGCAACGATCCTATGACTTATGCACACACAGTTTGGCATTTTATGGACGTGGGGATTCTAAATTGGCCTCACTAGAGACTAGTGATAGTGCACTAAGAGAAACAGGGCTTTGCTATCAATGTGTGATGCATGAAGCTGTTGAAGCACATAGACTTTGCAGTCAGACACAACATTAAAGAAATACAAAATAGTTTTTTTGCTAGTTGTTGTCCATCCCTTATGCTGCCACGTATGGAAAACATAATAATTTATCTTTTTTTGGATGATCGCGAATTTAGGATTAAGAAAAAAATGAAATATTTTATGCGCACCGATGCATGCACTATTTATTTACGATATACAATTTCTTTTATGTTTCTATTTATTTATTTATTTTAGGTGTATACTAGCACCTAGTAACTATGTGCACCCGCTCTAATAGTTTCATATTATAATAAAATAAAAATCGTTGAAAATTTAAGTTTAAATATTTATTTCTTAAATATGAAACAATTATTATTAATGTATTTTTGAATAATATTTTATCAAAAAATAAAAATTAATATTTAATAATATTTTTAGATATTAGAAAATATATAGAATTATTTATAAAATATTATGCATTAATACGTCATTACTAAACCGAGCAGAGGGACCCAATCTGCTGCCATATTATGAATGAGTATTATAATAATGAATTATCTACATACGTTTATAATACAACAGTTAAACGAAGTATTAAATAAAATCAAAAATTTTAGTAATTATGTTATTTAATGTTTTACATTTTCATCATCATTTTTTATTTAAATTTTATTTATTAAATTTTTTAATTTAATTTTAGTTAAAATTTTAACATTTAAATGTCTGATTATGAAATATGTGTGAACACTATTTTGATGTCGATATTAATCACACGAATTTTAAGGTGAATGTATTCATTTTCTTTTATTATAATATAATATTTGCATTATGTTGACATTAAACTCGAGATATAAATGCGTAAATTTTATACCATTATTTTCAATGCTTTATTTTAATAAAATATGCACATAAAATTGCATGTCGGTTTTGGTGTGAGATCTAAAGTCAAAATATACCAAAATATTTTAAAAATAAAATTATTTATAATGATATGTAAATATGGTGTCACCGCATACCATAATAAGAATATATCATTAATATTATTTGAATTTTAATTTTTAAATTTATGATATTTTATTATTTAAAAATGAAATGTTAATTTGTTTATTACTGAAATGTTAAAATAAACATGCATTTATGAACAATGAAATTTATCCGAACATTGTAATAACATTTTATAATGTAATAGAAAAAGTGCATTAAATAGAAAATAAAATGCAATAATGGACATGGTATAAGTGACGGCGGAACAAATAAATTGAACAAAAGTCGGGGGTGTTCTGTTTTGGGGATGGTCTCACACATTTTGATAGTATTCCTCTCCCATAATGGTATCTGTTCGTTGTATATCATGGTGTTCGTGATCGAAATTTGTCTGCGTTCATCATTAGTGTTCTTAAGATGCTTCTCATGGTATGATGTCCATAGGAGGAGCAGAGACTAAAGCGACTAAAGGTTCCTTTAGTTCATTTATGCTTTTGATTCAAGTGCTATGCCGCTCTTACCATTTTCACAATACATGATAGTAACTAACAACAGAGTATACCATAGTATTCCACAGTATTGCATTACTGAATCACATGATGATCCATCAGGGAATTTATATTTTGGCGGAGGGCTTCAGAAAGTGACTGCGGGAAATGTGTGGCATAACAACATGCCAGGCACAAAGAGAATACAATATTTACTAGTTACTAGTACATCCAGTGTCTGAGCGCTTCAGTTTGCTTCTGGCAAAATTACTCTCCACTTTTACTTATATAAAGCCCTGTTATATTAGTGTGAAGATACTCATTTTTACAGAAATGAAATCCCTAACGCCGTCAGTGAAAAGATTTGCAAAGTTTAGTTTTGAAATATCAACTAAAAGATGAACTATTTACTGATGAAGAAAAAGAGGCGGAGACACATATGAATAAAGGAAATGTAAATGTTAAGGAAAAGTTTGACTCTAATATGTAACTATCTCTTCACAAATATCCATACATTGATCAGGTCAATGGAAGAACCATGCATTGAATTATATGCATAAATATTGCATACATCAATATTGAGTTATATTGAAGAATGTGTGCGTACGTATGTGTGTTCCTAATATATTTGTATATAACAACAGTATGTTAACATTGATTTTTTGACATATATTTTTTATATAATGTTTGTCCGGACATACTCAATGCCTTGAAAAGGGGCAATAGAAAAGTTAAAGAAAAGTAGATTTTAGTGCAGCATATACTAGAAGATAGTAGTATTTGTATTCATGGCGATACTTCTCACTTTTTGCCAGCAGCTTAATGTTCTTTTTAGATTTTGATGGTGATTTTTCGTTCAAAAGGATCACATTTTTGTAGCATTTTTAGATAGTGATGCACTTTAATAATGTATGTTTAATACTATATATTGACCAAAAGCATTGGCTATTTACAGTAAAATTTTACTGCACTAAAGAGATAGGGCTATTCTCATTCAAAAAGAGTGTGTTGACCAATACTACAGTGAAAAGAAAGAAGAAACAGCCTTTAAATGTACAAATTGATGTGTGACAAAAAAGCGTCAATGAGATAGTGACTGTGACTAGTATGTTAACAAACTTATATAAAGAGACAAACTTATAATGTCTTTTCATTCGCAACAATACCAATGAATTGCAATACATAGGGGAGAGAGAAATAGAAATAGAAAAGAATCGCATCAATTTGACGATTTCGTATTAGTAACTAACATACACTTTAGTATATGTCGTCATAGTGTCGCAACTTTATTTGGTCGCCGCTATTATCATCAAATTCAGAGATGATCACTAAAACCTGAACTACATTAGTACACTCAAAGAATCTCGTTTATCGCAAATTTTTGCCTCAACTATCACTAGTCATTGGAACACTTACTATTTTGTTGTGTCGGTTTTAGCACTTTGTATATTTATCATCTGATTCTAGTATACATCACTGTATGCATTGCCGCTCAATACTTTAGCAGTGAAAGTTTTACTTTAATCAAAATAAATGAATGTGCCTCTAATGTGCTGATTTATCCGTTAAAATCCCTCCGAATGCTGAATGCGAAAAAAGCTGACTATACTCACATATATCAGTGTTCAGCAATAAGCATATCATTGTCTCATTAAAAATATAATAAAATATCGTCATTTTATTAATTATTTATCAAAATTATAATTAATAATTAATATATTAAAATGCTTTTGAATAATTATTGATTTATATATTAAATTAATTAATTTAATTAAAATGTGAATCGTTCAGTATATTTAAAGAGAAATTCTGTTTCTGGATACTGTTGCTATGGATTAAAGCGGCATTGCTTTTGGTGCTTTCATATTCAGCCATTAAATGAGAGGATGAAAACGATGAAAGAGATGATGACAAAAAAATAAAAAGAAAAAAATGTCGAAAATAATAAAAAGCATCATATTAAAGTTTTTATATATTATTTTTAAGTAAAAGTAAATGTAAAAATTATTATACACAATGACTGTTCACACTCTTTTCAGTAATGGAATCAAAAAGCGTAATCATTATGAAAAGGTTAAGCCCTTTCCCATTCTAAATCTCTCTCTTTATAACTCTATTTCTTAGTAAAGATGTATACCATACTAATACTATACTAATACTAATGAAAGATACACTATTCTTTTATTCGTCATTTATCCCTTTTTCTTTTACAATAAACTACAGTTACTAGAAATGTATAATACAACATTTTAAGGAGAGTATTGACTCTATTATATTTGATCCTTTTAGAGAATGTATTTATATATTAAATAAATTTTTTATTTAATAAAATGATTCAAAATAAAGTCGAAAATTTGTGATTTAATCTGTAGCATAATGTAGCATAATGTATAATGTATAAATATAAAAAAGATTATGATTTCATTAAACGGTGGGATATTATAACATCATAATTTCAATCATTATATATGATTTTCATTTTTTGTCTTTTGAAATGAATTTCTTAATATTTCAATGCTTTTCCCCACAGAAAAGGTATTCCAAAAATTGCTTACTAGTAAATAGTTGCTAGTAAATAGTTAATACTTAACGATGAGAGCTTTCTCTTTTAATGCCTCTTTTTGCTGCTAATAAAATGTATTTTGTCGGAGGGTCATAAATCAGCATATGATTGCATTTAGCGATTAGAGGCACCATTATGTGACATCAGTGCCACCGAAATGTCACTGCATTCAGTTGTTTATCATATACTAGCATAGACTAGCTTTATTTAATACATTAAGCCTTAAAAGACATCGTCACTGTCGGATATCATTATGAGTCATTCGGTAATATTAATTTATTGCATTATTATTTTTAGCATTCTCACACTATAGACGGTCATCTGATCATGACCCGCGGGGGTAATATGTGAAAAATACCACTAAAAGGGGGTTTCAATAAAACTCATAATACATAATGGAATTATGTGAGTAACTAAATGATGAAATTTCAGAGACCACCTCCTTAAAGGTCCGAACCCATTTACTAAATGTAATTCATGGTTTTTTTAGGGATTATATGCGTACATTAACATATAAACGTCGTTTATACAATAAACTAATAAATGAAATGCGTATATACTGTTAACTAAAATAAAAAATGATATCCCACAATTACTGCCCATAGATACTAACATCATTTACTAAATTTTATATATCATGAACGGGTCTATGACAATATCCACTTGCAAAATGCCCACAGACCAAAATACTCACGGCCAAAATACCCATAAACTAAAATACACACAAATAACTTTAATAAACATTTATTAGTTTATTTTCTAAAAAATAATTAAAAATTAAATAATACTTTAATGGGAACCGGACACAATCTCGAAAGGCCAAAATTTCTAAATGCCAAAATTTCGAAAGGGTCAAAATCTCGAAAAATAACGTATAAGTTATTTACTTCTGTATCTGAATTTTTACCTAATCTTATATTTTTATTATGTTGGGTTAGGTTGGGTCTTATACCCACGGCACCGTAGGCGCCTGTATTCGCCTTTTATTACTTTTTTTATTTTTTAGGTAATATTTGGAGATTTTGGCATTTCGATATTTTGACATTTTGAGATTATGGCTTTTGATATTTTAATGCATATTAATTATATATATATATATATATATATATATTTAAATTTTATTCGATTTTTTACTCTTTTGCAGGGAATTCTTTTAATTTTCAATTGAAAATGTCTTATATTATATTAAAATATTATTTGATTTTTAATATTTTAGAAAATAAAATATTATTAAAAAATAAATGTTCATTAAAGTTATTAATGTATAATAAGTTATTAATGTATAGTAAGTTTATAATTCATATATAAATTGTTATATTTATTAATAAATTTTGAGGGTATTTGGTCTGTGGGCATTTTTGGTGTAGGTATTTCGTCCGTAATAATCATGAACATATATACAACAATGGGTGATATCAATATCCGCATTGTATAAGCATTGTATTCAATGCTTTTATTTATTTATATTCTCTCAAAAGCTCATTTGAACTTTTTTCATTTTTTGAAATATATTTTCACATAAATAAGTAATATTTAGAAATAAATTTCAACAAAAATAGTATATAATATTATTATATTATAGTATGAGAATGAATTGGTGAGGATGTGAATTAAAGGAAGATACTGGCATCAGAGGCAATACTAATTCCGTTTTGACATTGCAATTTAGTATGAGCTGAGCCTTCTTTTTTACATGTTAATATATTATTATCATCATATATTTGAATATATATTTATTCTTTAGTCTCATTCATTCTCAATTTTCCTTTTGAAAAATGAACTCATATATGAGATTTGAATGGTGATTATACATTCCTTTAATAAAGAAGAATAAAGGTCATACAATAGTATTATAAATCTTTAGAGTTTTCTTTTAGCATGGTACTAGTTGTAGTTAAGAAAATATCGCTGTATATTTTTAATGATACTGATTTTGCTTCCTTTTTATGGCACTTAACAATAACTATGGATGGCATTTTCTTAAAGTTATAGTTATAGCAATGGTTATAGTTTTTTAAAAGTAATTCTATTGCTGATGCCATTGGGTTTCATGGATCATTTCGATTCTTATGTTATGCACTATAAAAGAGTACTATGATTTTGTTTAATATTTAGGAAATAGTTAAGTTACTAGTGATTGTGTATATACAATTGAACATTATAGCTTTACATATATAAAGTGCAAATTTTCGAGTTTAACCCATAAGAAAAAGCTTAGATATTCGTATGCTTAAAAACAACAATGGAACAACAATACGTTATTCGATAACAGCTAATTTTATCTTTAGTCATAAATTTTGTTTATTATTCCATTAAATTCTAATATACTAAAGAATAAAAAAGAATTAAACAGTAAAATAGTAAATGAAAAACTAAATCAAAAGGCACTAAAATATATGACTTTTATTTTAATTTTTAAAGAATTTATATTTAATTATTTTTAATTAATTAAATTATAAATATTTTATATTATTTAATATAAAATTATTAAATTTATTAACATATATATTTGATATTAAAATATAATTATTTTATAATTTACAAAAAAGAGAGTGACACATTTTCATTTCATTTTATTATTTAATATAAGAGTTTTTAGTTCATACATAACACATTAGGTATGGGTTAAGGCAAAAAACATTTTCATTATATTATTTCAATATCATTCTCATCACACACACGCATATATATGTATACATATATATATATATATGACCCTCTACTTTTATATATTATGGTTATATTTTAGTTAGAGTTATACTTTTCAGGAAATTAAAATAACAATTTTCGGATATAATTTCGGGAAATATTTTTGCTCTATCAGAATAAAAATCAGAAATTTTTTTAAAAATATATAACAATTAATTTAAATACAAAAATAGTTTTTTGTAATGTGCTGAAAAAATGTGGATGAAATGGTTTTTGAATTTTAAATTACGTTTTTATAATTCAAATAAACATTTTCGAATGCATTTGATATTTTTCGGGTAAAATTTTGAAAAATTAGTACCCTAAAGTCCCATAGATATGCCGCGGAATATCTAATAAATTTAGAGAATTTTGAACAGAATTAGAAGGTGCGGGTTATCTATGGGATGCTAGTTATACAGCTTTTTATCTATTGATACAAAAAAGTTTATAAAATTACTATATTTTGAACGTTGCGGGTTATACACGGGTGCGGAGTATACACGGGACTTTAGGGTAATTTAACAAAATTTTCGGAGGAATAAATGTCTATTTTTAAGTATTATAATTATAAGGTTTTTTACAAAATTATTTAATTTTGGAAAATCCCAGAAAAGAACAGCCCTAACTATGGTTATATAACCACTTAAATAAAAAGTAAATCTGCACAAAAGCTTCTTATGGCGGATGAAAAAGATTGTGTTATTTCCAAAGGAACTCATAAAAAATCAATGGTATGCAGAGTATGGAATGCATTGTATTATATTGTATTGTTGTCTATGTCATGATACTAGTCATGATAGTAGTTGAGTTTATAGCGATAATTCTGATGCCATAGATTGAGGACACATGAAAGGATTGACGATCCATTGAATTAAATGGTGCCCGAATTTTTCTTTTTTGCTTTTTCTTTCCTGTCCTTAGTGCATATATTCCATTATTGACGTTCATTCAGTGCTTAATCTTTTCACTTTTCTCTTTTAATGTGTAATTCACTGTTTTTGTAATATTACAATTGTCCTTTAGTTTTTGATTCCTCTGTAAGCATTATTACTATTACTAAGCTATTGTTTGGCATTTTTGGGCAGAAATTGTGTTCATATGTACGCTTTAATTTGGCATACGCCACAGGGTGTTGCGTGGGATTTTATATTAACTTTTATACGATCGCAATGAGAGTGTCATGTAAAGAAAAAGGGTGTTATTTTAGTATGTATTTTCATTGAAAATGTGCATATTTCATTATTTTAGTGGTTTCTGTCGACATTCATTTATACACACATATATATAAATTGTGATAAAAATGCACCCAAATGTTTGACGAATATCATTATCATCGTTATATCATAGCACAATGGCATTTTATGTATAAATTTAATAAAAAAGTAACTTTAGTCTTTAGGTGTATGTGTATATAATTTATAAATATGTAAATTTTGTCATAACCGTTTTTTGGCTTTATATATACGTATGTAATAAAATACGTAAAAAAAGAAATATTTCATTTATAATAATATATTAGTTTATATATATCATTGAATTATAATATGCATATATATTTTATTTATATATATATATATATATATATATTATTTATCTTAAATT
Organism: Mesoplophora pulchra; assembly: GCA_034697405.1. Taxonomy (NCBI): domain Eukaryota; kingdom Metazoa; phylum Arthropoda; class Arachnida; order Sarcoptiformes; family Mesoplophoridae; genus Mesoplophora; species Mesoplophora pulchra. The sequence continues at coordinate 10,428 of JAQIXB010000291.1, read as the reverse complement.
TAATTCTTATATAAAATGATTTAGTGATTTTGTGAGGATAGTAAAAATTAGTATGTTTTATTATAATATTCTTAGCATATAAAATAGAAAAATATAAATAAATATATAAATAATAATAATAATTATTTTTATTTAAATATTGAAACAATTGAATCATATTATGCATTATTTTATTTTTAAATGTATTATTATGATATATCATTATTGTCATTCTCTATTTATGCCATGAAATAATCTGACCCTATTTTTTATAATATTTTTTCACTTTTTAAAAGGGAAAAGCATTTTCCACATTGATAAAGACTACATGTATACTAGTACACTAGTACTATGTACTATGTGCAGTATACATAATATATTGTATTTCTTTATATTTTAAAAATCAATGTTCTCTTTTCTTACATCATGCCTTTACTTTTATATTATTTTTTACTTAAAATAATGCTTAAAATTAACTCTTTACATTTTAAGAGTAACTTTTTACTGATAGTATCAGGTCATTGAAAAAGTATTTTATAAAAATAATTTTTTTAATTTTCATAATATCCATTACTATAGTATATTCAGAATATACATGTATTAAATAATATTTATGTAATATTTTTAATAATATAATATTCATATAATTTACTATGAAAAAAGGTCATTTATAAATGAGTATTACAATTATATGTAATTATTATTCTAAAATTTATGATGATATTTTTCTATTATTTTATAAAATAAAAATATATTTTCGAATATATTTTATTCATATATAAGAAAATGCAATGACATTTATATTCCATTCAAAGGCTAAATTAAGATGCACCACAGATATGCATTATGATTAGGGTCCGAACTTTTTGGGGAATCCCGAATTAGAAAGACTTTTAAACATCGGGAAATTAATGGTTATGCACGAATCGCATAAAATAGAGCATTTGAGACCCCTCTGTTGTTCCCGATTCTCCTGAATTTAGGCATTTTTATTTTAAATCCCAAATAAATCCCGATTTTCTCGATTTTAAGAATTTTCATTAAAATTGTAAATCAAAAATGAAATAAAATATGAGGATACAGGATTTTTTTAAAAAAAATTATTATGTAAATGGTGATTTAAACTAAACTATACACGGTGTTCTTTAAAAAGCATAATATTCGTTATTTTATGCATTAAATTTGCATTTTTATAAATTCATTATTTTATTAAAATTATTTTATTATTTTAATGTAATATGTAATTGTATTTAAAAATAAATAAATTATAATTAACGTATTTAATAATATAAAAAAACGCTTCAATATATATATATGTATATATATTTAAATATATACATATATATATATATTATATAAAATATTTTGTTAAAAAATTAAAATTTATAATAAAATAGAAAAATTTAATGTTTAATTTTTTTATACATAAAATAACAAATTTGTGTTTAGAAGAAAATATTACAATTATTTTTAAAAAAATACTAAGAGGGGAGTAAAAAAAATTTTTAAAATTTTTATTTCCGAAAAGTTCGGACTTTGATTATGATCCAATGGGCAAATGAAAGAATTATCATTTCTGTCTCTTTCTGTTGACATATTTTGTCATTCATTCCCTTTACCATTTTATCATTTGAAAGTAATACTTTTTTCTAATGTATTCCTTTTCTATCATTTTTAAGTATATTTTTATATATTTTTTGGTGATTTATTATATTATAAAATTCTGGAAAAGGATCAACCATATTCTCAGTGCATTTTATTTATACATATTTTTTACTATGATATAATGTAGTACTATGCTATAAGTACATAGTGCGCTTTTCCATTTTGCATTTTAGTTATGCACTTTTAGATTTTTCTAACACTGTCGTATCACATTATACCATAAGTGCCAATGATAAATTGATAGTTTACAATATATATATTTAGTTTATATGTTTTATATGTGAAAACATTGATCTCTTTTGAATGCACAGCGTATCGCTTAATTTTAATGCATAATGTAATGTAATGTTATATTTATTACGGACATTAATATATTAAATTAATGTAATGCGTCGCGTATAATACGTTTTTTAATTTAAAACAAAGATTTGTCAAATAATATATTAATGAAAAATAATTATATTCCATTAAAATAATATTAATTTAAATTAAAAATTTTTATGCATTTTTATCAAATAATCGATATTATTATGTATTCCATTATTTGTTTTAAGTGTACTTTACATAAGTTTTACTTTAGATTCAGTTTATAAATTTCAATATATATACATATGTACATATATATATATATTATATATATTTACGTATTCTAAAAATTGTCTAAAAAATATAATAATAATTTTATATTTAATTAATTTATTTAATGAATTAAAATGTATAACAAAAATTGTATTCTCAGATATTTTATGTTTATTTTTAATTAATTATTGTATTACTCATGTATGTTTTATTTAAGCATATTTATGCATTCATTATTTTGCTTTTATTAAACATACATTATTATTCGTGTATTTAATTATGAATTACGTTATGTTTTATGTCATGATATTTCACATCGATAATGATGATAATCACTTTGATTCCGGACGCCCTTTAAAATCCTTTATAAGTAATTAAACGCAAATAATGAGGCAAAATTCACTAATAAATTATATTAAAATAATAGAGTGATGTGAGTGACATCATCATCACTCTTATTCCATATGATCATTATCAATAAAAATTTTAGCCGAAATGTGTGTGTACGTTTTTTTGTTTTAATATAATAATATAAATTACAAATTTCTAATGTGTATACGATCAGCAAATATTTAGAGGTAAAATTTATTTAATTTTAAAATTTTTAATTTATATTATGAAAAATGAATGTATTATTGAAAAATCATCACCGCACTAATATTAAATTTAATATTTAATATTATGTAATTAATAATAAGTTATTATTAATAACTTATTATACAGTGCGTGATGAGTTAAGCCGCATCAATGCTCAGAATATTGCGTTATGCTTATGTTTGTTATGCTTAACATATGCACATGTGAGCATTATTCTGCCGCATACATGCGGCTTTAACTCATCACGCACTGTATATACACGGTATATATTGGTACATTTATAGGTGCATTTATAATAAACATATAAAGATGATAATATATATTAATACAATTATTTAAAATTTATTAAAATTAAAATTTAATTATATTGATATGGGACTAACTAACTACTAACTAACAACTAATTTCTTCCAAAATTTGAAACAAAACAATTTTATTAATAAATTTATTATAATAATGATGATACTCTAAATGTGAAGTTCATACGGTTCAACACTATTAATCTCTCAAAATTCACTGTTTATAAAATTATAAAATAAATAAATAAAATTTTGTTTTTTAAATTACTTTTTTATGACATTTTAAATATTTTAAAAATTTTTTGAGAGCATTGATTGTAATTTTAATATATTAATTTATAAAAAAAAGTATTAAAAAAATTAATTTAAAAATTGTAATCGTTAACTAAGGGTGTATTAAGACCCTTAAAATGTAACCCCATTTAATATTTAAAAAAATATTTAAAAAAATAAAGGGTTTTCCGGTGATTTCAATTAAATAAAAAATTATTACTCTCAAATAAATTTAACCCGATTTTTATTTAAAATTATATCATAAAATTACACACTTAAATTTAAATTTACATTTTTATTATTTATTCTAAAATTAAATATGAATTTAATGATAAATGATATTTTAATTTAAAAAATATATTTTATTATGAATAAAGTTCAATTAATCAAAAGAATAACTTTGAATTATATTTTCCATTACCATTTATATATATCATAATCCGGTTCATTCTAATCTTTTACCATTTACTATTTAAATTCAGTAATTTTAATGTTAATATAAAGCTAAATATGCGGATATAATATAAATATAGAATTATAAAATGACTTTTTTATTATTAAATTAATAAATTTTTGTGAAATTAAAGTACAAATAAATTATAATCATACCTATTCATTTGCGAGAAATTTTATTTTTTAATATTAAAAGATATTTTTGGATATTAAAATAGAAACACGATCATGTACTAATTTTTGTCAGATTCACTTAAAGCTATTCCTTTGCAAATCTTGAGTTTTGTTCCATAAATTCCCTCTTTTTCTTCCTTTTTTTAAATTATAAAATAAATTTGATGCCATTAAAAATTTTTCATTTAATTTTTATTAATTTTTAATATTTTTATATTATATTATTTTACATTTTTATTAAATTTAGACACAAATAATAAATTAATTTTAAAAACCTCTTTTAAGGTTTTTATATTTTAAATTTTTTACTTTTTTTATGTTACAATTTTGTATTATAAATGAAAAGTAATATTATAATTATAATATATACATATTTATGTTTAAATATAAAATTTATGCTTTAATTTTTATACGAATTATTTTTTAAATTTATTTAAAAAATTATATACAAAAAAATTAAAAAAATATAAAAAAATTAATGACAATAATGAGACATGTCATTGAATTTGATATAAATCTAAATAAATAATGAAAATAAATTATGTTTAAAATGAAAAAAATGCATTTTATAGAATCACATTTAAAATAATTGATTATGAAAATGCTTAAAAATATTAAAATTTACTTTTTTAATATTAATAAATAAATGAATGAACAGAAAACATAAGACTATAGTCTAAGATCATAGTATACTATCAGTGAACCGATCGATTCTTTTCGGTCATATTATTTAATCGTTTTAAATAAATTTTACATTTATTTTATATATTTTATAATCTCAAAATTTTTGTGAACGTATATAAAATGTTTTATTTTTTAAAAATATATTTATAAAAATTGCATATTTATTGCAATTAATTTAATAAAATTTTGTATTTTTAAAGCTATGATTTGCAAAAAAAATTAGATTTTTAACATTTTTTAGAATATATTTATTTCTTATTTAAAGCTAAGATCTTAAAGTTATCATCGTTATTACTTTTGAGATATATTCATTATATATATGAAAAGATAATTTTTAAAATTTAATTTTCAGAGTAAATTGGGACACTATCATTTGAAAAAAATGTATATATATATATATATATATATATATATATAAACTAAAATTATGAATTAATTTTTTTAATCATTAAAGTGCTGTCACAATATTATGATTTTTTTAAATCGTTAATTTATTATCATGGTTTAAAACTTAATTTTATCGTTTTAAATTATATTTATTATATATTAAATTCGAAAACAATTTTTAGTGTCACTATGAAAATGTAAATAAAATTTAGGGGTGTTTTAAATTGAATTTTAAACATTCTAATGATTTCATCGGAATTTAAAAAAAATTAAAAAATTTACAATCATTATATGAATATGTGAATATTGAGGCGTTTTTATTTTCAATTCTGTGATCATTGAAATTATTTTATACATAACTTTAAAATGATTTATTTTTATATTTATTTATTTGAAATTATTTAATGTCAAAATATAATCAAAATGAATGACGTTTTAGTGTTTTGAGAAAAATAATATAAAATACTATAAAATGGAAAAAATACTATAAAATTAAGTAATTTTCTTTTTTGTGTGTGTTTTTTCTTTTCACTCATACAGTAATTCACTGTTTTCATTCACTCATTTTCAATTGAATTTTATTGAAATTCTTATTGTGTCACTGTATTAGAAAATTCCTATGCATTGTACATTGTTGCAGTATGACCCCAAATTTTTCGGATGATCACCTTTAGTTTTGTAAAAAGCCGATCGCCCATACCTTTAACATACTGAACTTTCATTTCTTCACAGTCATTTTCTCCGTACAAAACAACAATAGTCTTAAACTTCCGATATTGGCCTTTGTTAGTTGATGGGAGATCCGCGAATTCGTGAACAAAAAACACCATTGAGATAAAGCATATGATCGAAAAATTGGTCACAGACTAGTAATAGCCAACCGTTGTTCAGTATGGTAATTCCCGTATCACCACCGATGATCAGCGCCAAATATAAAGCTATAAACGTATAAAGTTCTTTAGTATTACCATTCTTTGAAAGATGTTGTCGATGATGCACATATGGAGAATATATATATATATATATATATATATTTACTGAATGTTCACTGAATTGAGAATGAGAAAGACATGAGACAACAATGACTATGTTAAGGAAAAAATTGAGAAAAATATATTACACTCTTTGTGTATATGCACCTTTATCTTCTTATGGCATCTCATTCCATCTGCACACACATCTCTCACTGCTTTTTCGTGATGATTCATTTCATTTTATACGTATACATATATACGTATATACGTATATACGTAAATACGTATGAAAACACTTTTGAAAATTTCAATCTAAATATATGTATGCATTTAGCAATTGTTTTATCTCATAAATTGGTTCTGTTATATAATTTATATAATAATATAAAAGCATTTTCTTCGCATATTCTTTAATTTACTGTTTTTTGCCTCACGATTTTGACATTGTTAATTATGGACCAATGAAAGGAAATATATTGCTCTTTCGTTACTTTCCCATAGTAATAATGTAAATAAAAAGTTTAGAAATTTTATAGCATTTCATAGTATTCGCATCTCATATCTCACGTTTCTAAAGTTAAACATCGTTTAAAGTTTATGACACTTCATGAGTATAATATTTTAGTTTAAGTAATTTTTCACCATATGCGAAGTGAATCTTTATTTTGAACCCATTCAGTTCCTTTCAATTGTACCGAAGAGATCTATTGACTATAGTCATACTAGTCAATACTAGTGGGTAAATAGTCAATGTGACATTAATGGGCCTAAATGATAGACGATGCATAGAAAAGATCTTTTACCTTTACCTTTGTATATATGTGCGTCTAATATTATTTGAGCTGAAATAAGAGAATGAGAAAATGAGAAAATCATTCAATAGTATACCGTAAATATGTGGTCTTTTGAAGAGTCTTATTCATTCGGTAAACTTTTCACTATTGTTGTGGACCCTCACATCATCATATATAATAGCATTGAATTGCCCTGTTTAGGGGGTTAACTTCACTTAAGGGATGTCCTATTTGAGGAATACTTTATTAAGACTCATTCCTGTTGAGTCTGTTACCCCGTGTTTGTTAATTTTATAGCTCTCTCTTCGACACCATACTATTTCTTAGTACTTTCTTAATACACATACTCAATGTATGCGTTCAAATTCTAGTTTATGATCGTAAAATCTGCCGCCGTCTGTCGCCGTTTTAATGTTATATCATAATTCTTATAAAATATATATTAATAATATACGTATATATAAACATATATTTTTATGGTTATTTTATTGAATTAAACAAAAATTTTAAAATTATAACAAAAATTAATTATCCTTTAATAGTGTCAAAAGTATAAAAAAATAAATTTTATCCCTTAATGCAGATTAATCTAAAACATGACCCTATTACTATTAAAAAGTTATCTGTGCCCATTTTTAAATACATATATAATTATATTTTTATTATTCATTGATTTTTTACTTATTAATGTCTAATAATTTTCATTTAAAATTTTGATATATTAATAGTTAAAAATAATTATTTATAAAATAATTTATTTTAATTAATTTTTATGCAATTAATATATTTACTATAATAGTATATATAATAGATTTTTTCCAACGAGATCTATTACTGTGAGGTCTATTCATGTAAGGTCTACTATTGAAATTACATTAAAGCATAAACAAACGGGATCGTCCCCTCATAAGCTAATCGACATCATAATCATATAAATTGTACAGAAATAACGTTTGAAATATATATCAACACAGTATTACTGAGCAAATTGTATTTTAATACGAATACGATATACGCATGCTCAGGTTTAAAGCATTGGGTCTTTTGAAATGTAAACATAATGACAGTCAAATATATACTTTAAAATTACATGTTTTTATAACGTGCTTAATATGTAATATTATATATTAAATATTTAAACTTTAAAATTGTAATTTAAAATTGAATCTATTTTTTGCGAGTTTTTTACCTTTATTATTAATAATCATACGTACCCATTTGCGGTGCAAATGGTGCATAAATTTTTATTTAAATTTTACATATATAAATAGCATAAATAAAGTAATTTTGATTTAAACTCAAATTTCAGTTTAATAAAGAACATCATTAAAACATTTATAATACACATATATATTATTGAAACATTATTGTGTATACAGTTGAGTTATAACCACAAATAGACCATATGAGAATTTTTAAAGATTGTAGACCCCACAGAAATAGACTTCACAGGAATAGGCCTCACTAGATTGTACCATTTTAATATATTCATTTTATGGATATTAAAATAATAATTTTAATACATATATGTTTATTTTGGATTAATTAAAATATAAATTAATATGCAAATTATTAATAATGATTATAATAAAATAATGATTAAAATAAAATAAATAAAAGTTTTGCATACTTTTTTTGGAATTTTAATGTCATTAAATTTATTTTATTTAAAATTTTATTATTTAACATTTTATGATAGAAACAATCATAATATAATGCTATTAATTTATAATGCAATTTTTATATATCATATGTATATGTTAAAAGTTCATATTCGTACGTTAGGCTATTTGATGCGCTATTATGTAATAAACGTACACATATGAACTCTTAACGTATACATACGATATATAATCTTATAATTCATAATGCATATTCATACTTTTAAAATGTGTATTTTTTAATTTTAATCTAATCTGTTACCAGTTTAATAATAGGCATACATAACTTTTTAAATTAAATTAATATAAAATATTTACATAGAAAATTAATAAATATTAATTACTATTTTAAAAATTAATATTATTAATTTATGTTTTCATTTTTATAAATTAAATTTAATAGTGTCATATTGAATTGAAAGGTGAATAACTTTTTCGGCACATTTTACAATTATTTTATATTTTAATTTATTTTAAAATAATGTTTGATATTTATTTATCATTTAATTAAAATTTAAAGAGATAATCGTATTAATTTTTCGAAATATTTATTTATGCATAAAATAATGCGAAAATTATTTGTATAAAATTTACATAAATTATATTATTGATTAAAATTTTGTAAAATATTTATAAATATTTTTAAAATTTAGAAATATTTTGTCATTATTTAATATTAATTAATAAAATTTTCAAACTTTAGTCTTAAAATTAAAAAAGATAATAGTGCAACAATATATACAGGTTGATCCAAACTAAAATACATATGGTTCTATGGGAAGCATAATAAGAATTATATATGTAATTTTATGCATTTAATTTTTATTTTAAATGCATTAATTTATTAAAATTAATAAATTTTATTATTCAAATAAATTATTTATACATTTAATTATAATAAATATTTATTATAATGTATTTAATAATATTTAAAAAACGTACTTATGTATAAATAAAAATGAAGAGCATTTTAAAAATTCATTATAATTTATTTAATTTTTATTAAACGTATAAAATAATAATTTAAATCATATATATTATTTTTTATAAAATTCTGCATTTAAAATAAAAATTTAATGCATAAAATTATATATATATGTAGGGATGTGCCTGAGAAAATTATATGAAAATTTCATAGTGTAATTATCTGTAATTTTCATGTAATTATCTTTTTGTAAAAGAAAGTTTTTTTGCGTAATTTTCTCACTATCGCCATCTAACGGTACATAAAAAATAATATAAAAAATTGTATTTTTAAATAAAAAAATCATGTTTTTTACACATTTTATTATTGTAAATGATGATGTGATTAAATATAAATTTTGTTTTAAAATTCGCGCATTGAAAAACTCGTAATTTTTCATATAAATTTTAATTTTAAAATTCAAATATTAATGTTAATAAAAGTGAAAGTGAAACCGAATATTTTAAATCGATAGTGATAATTTATGTATTAATAATTAAATAATAAAATTTTATAAAAAATATTTTAAAAAAGATAATTTCAGAAAATTACAGATAATTACAGATATTTACAAGAAGATTACATCCAAAAAGATAATTACGTAATTTTCTCATTCCTACATATATGTAATGCTTACATATATGTATTATGCTTTCCACAAAACTTTATGTGTAATTTAGTTCGGATCACCATGTATATGGTGTGTATATAATTTGCATAAAAATGTAAATATTTATTTAGTAATACGTTACGATATAATTTATAATTTATTTATAATATAAAGCCATAGTACAGTGCCAGAGGGTTTAAGCGTAATTTATTTTATTAAAATATTAAAATTTTTTTACAAAATTTTAAACATAATTAAAATAATATATATTTTCTTAATTTTTATTAATATAATATGCGTAAACACCCGACTTTCCGATTAATCGGAGTTTTCTT
>JAQIXB010000290.1:0-20424 GCA_034697405.1 Mesoplophora pulchra | reverse complement strand
TTAATATTAAAGAATTGAAAAATAATGAAATTTTACTAATTAATTGAACATAATCCTCCAAAAAGTAGCAAAATACAAAAGGAATAAAAAATTAATAATTTTACCGAAAAAAATAAATTTAAATGTAATTATTTCTTTGAAATATTTAGATCAAATAAAAAGTTAGATTTTTTAATGTATTTTTATTTATAATTTTTAGTTATAACCTGAGTCTTTTGCCTCATTATAAATAATTATAAATAATTATAAATAATTTTAAATTTAAAACGTATTTTATAAGCGGTAAATTTATTTTCTAATTTAATTCGTTTTATATTACAACGCATTTAGTATTAATTGCCATTATTGTATTTAAATGTGTATCATGAATGATCCTATGATAGTTTTAAGCATGGATATTTGTGCAAAATCATGATATACATTTAAATACAATAATGGCATTTAATACTAAATCGATATGTATTTTTATTAATACGTATAATCATTGATTATTATTTGAGATAAATGAGTATATTATTTTTAAATATGAATATAATTTTTGAAATTCCTTTATAATGTTTTTGACCTCACGGCATATAAACAAAAATATTGACAAAAAATTGCGTTAAAAAATATTAGAAATCTTTTGACCTCACGTCTTTTCGACCGAAAGGATTTTCACCAAAAGTCCAAATACCAAATCGATGACTTTAAAATAAATTTTTAAAAAAATTTAATCGATGATCTAAAAACTATGAATTATGTATACATATTTATTAATTTTTATTATAAATATATTTATTTTTTTAAAAAATGTATGTTTTAACATAAATTAAAATGTATTTAGATATGGAATAACAATGACCCAAAGATATTTTCATAATTATCATATTTTACAAAAAGTGAATTAACATTACATGTGTTTTGTAATAAATGAGAATTCACGTAAAATGTTAATACATTTTACTTAAAAATTAATTAATACATTAAAATGTTTAAATTATGTTAAAACACAAATTTATTAAATGAAAATTACAAATAAATATTAAATGAAAATACATATGTATATGCATATCTAATATTTAATAATATATCATAAAATTTCGCAAAAAATTATGTAATTTATTGCTTTTGAATTATTTTTAAAAACTATATTCACATTAAATATAACTTTTTATAGTGAATTAACATAATAAAATTTCAATAAAAAAATAATGTTTAACATTAAATCATCATTAAATTCGAAAGAATTAAACATATATAATTACAGAGTAATTTTACATTAATTTGAAAAAATTACAGATTTTATCAGAATATTTATGGAATAAAAAAGGGTGTTTTATATTATATAATGGAATATAATAGAATATTAAAACAGTTACTAGTTTCTGCAGTTAGTAGCGTTTATAAAAAAGATGAATTCAGATATAAATTATAATATGAATAATACAATGGTACATAATAGTTTAGGTTAATTCTGAATAATAATAAATTATTATGTAAAAATGTTATTAATGATTTATTAATTATATACACAAAAATAGTAAATGTGTACTAAACATGTACAATAAAATTGTGTAACGGAAATGTAAAAAATAAGAATATAAAAATTAAAATATTAATAATAAAATAAATTATGTTAAAATTTCATTACATTAATGTTAATGTAAAATGGCATTTAATTATAATCTAAATTTAGAAAATATATTCATTTTTTCATTTAAAAGTGTAAAATTAATTAAAAATATTTAATAATATATTAATATATTTTTAAAAAAAATATTAATAAAGTCATGGGCCGTGAGAAATTATATTAATTATTCACATATTTCGATGTTTCATTTAAATGTAAAATTAAAATTATTTTTATTTAAATTAAAAAAAATAATTTATGTTTTGACATTAGAATTTTTCTAAAAAATAATTTTATTTTTAAAATAAATTAAAAGTAAAAAATAATATCATTGAATTTATCAAAATTAATTCATAATCATGAACGTTTATGATGCCATTGAATTAATTTTAATATTCATAATTAATTTTATAATTATTTTATTATTTTTATTTTCATACATATTATAATATTAATAAATTATATATTAAATTAAATATCGATGTTAAATAAGGATTTTTATACATATTTAATTTAATAATAGTAATACATAACTAACGTAACGTAATGTGACGCTTTAGGTATTTGATAATAGCATTTTTCATTAAAACTTAAATATAATTAAATAATAGGGTACGGTTAAAAACATTAATTTTTTAGGTTTTTAATCACATTTAAGTTTTAGGACTAAACTCTAAACATATATAATAAAAATTAATGAATAATTATGGTGAAATAAATCAATTAATTCATTGAAATAATTATTTCAAAGGATTTTAATGAAATTAATGTTTTTAATTTTTTTGTTATTTCATTAAATTGTGAATTAAAATTAAAAATGTAATAATAATTTCGTATTAAATTTTAATAAATTTTAATGCAATTAAAAGGCTATCGTTATATCGTCGGATGAACATCGGGATCGACATCCATAGATGGCGATGGTTCAGCATTTTGCTCTTCGGCTTTAGGTTGTGACGGTGGTGGTGTCTGTTTATTCGTTTCTTCGTTTTCTTTCCTTTTCTTTTCTTCGATCTTTCGTCGTCTTTCATTTTGAATCGGAATAACTAAAGCGTCAATGGCATCACACTGTTGTCTGATTTGGTCTGTGGTGATCGGGGGATTAACATTGGTTTTAGCTGAGGAAAGGACGCCACAGGCATCGTCCATCCATTTCTGTTTCTCAATCACTTCAGACTCAAGTTTCTTAAGAGAATCGCTTTCAGAGGACGGATCTCCGATTTCGATCATCTTTCGTGTCTGTTGCAAGCGCTGTCCCAATTGTTCCAAAAGATGGGGCCTCATATTAAACTCTCTTTCACGATATAACACGTGATCACTGAAATTCTTTTTCATATTATTTAATCTCTCATCATACACGGATTTACTTAAAGTTTCTCCGTTTTCTTCCATTTCATATAACCAATCGTTATTGACATTTAATTGGGCTAAAAACTGTTGTTTATCATTTTCGAGGACGAAAGGGTCATAACCTCCGTCTTCCATTTTCCCGCGCCATTCATAGATGTATTCCTCTAAAGCGTTTTTAGCATCGATCTTTTCCTTCCAATTTTTGTCGGCTGAAATCATATCCAATTCTATCTCTTTTAATCGGTTAATTTCAGCATCAGAGAGTTTCCCGCGAATCCATAGCGGTTCCACAGCCAATTCGATGCTTTGAGTCTTCGATTTTTTGCTTTTCTTTTCATCACCGCCATTATTAGGTATTTTATCGCCTTTCGATTGACCATTATCTTCAGTCTTTTGCTGCGGTGATTCATCCGTTTCCATTTGAGAATCATTTAATTGATTGTTTTGTTGTTCTTTGTCATTCGCGCCTTTCATTTCACAATCTTCAGTTTGATTATTATCGATTATATTCGATTCTTTTGGTAAATCTTTAGAATCGACGGTTAATGCGGCAGAGAATATTACCACAATGCCATTAGGGTCTAAACGTACGCGTAATTTCAATTGATTTTTCTTTAATTGAATCGGTTCCAAAGACATTAATTTGAATTCTCCGATCGGTACGACACCATTGGAATCATTAACATAATCAAATGCGACGATAATTGGAAGTGAATTGCAGTTTATGACGATCTGTTTAGTGAAAGGCATGGGATGTCCGCGCGGAAACAGTTCCTTAACACTCTTAAAATCCGTTTCATTACCCGATGACGTCAGATTCCAGTATCGAACGTCGATACGGTACGGCGCGAAATCGACGATTTGTAACTGACGCGCGACTTTAAAAGTCGGACTGAGCATAGCACACTGAAGAGCACATCCTCTGGCGACGGCTTCGTCCTGATTCAATGTCGTGGTACAATCGATCCCAAACACCGATTTAACTAATCTCTTAATGGCGGGGATTCGCGATGTCCCTCCGACGATCTCAACGGCGTCCACTTTCAAATCCCCCATTTTACCGCCCGTTTCGGCCATGAATTTATCAGCCGCCGATTGAAGCGTGCGCTGAAACAGTGCCTCATAACGTTGAAAGAGATGTTCGGATAATTGTTCAAAAAGAGCCCGGTCCATTCGGGCACTAAAGTCCTGTTCGTCCTGAAGACACTCTATGTTAATAGGTAATTCGTTATTATTCGCGGACATTTGTTTCTTCAGTTTTTCGCATTCTGCGATGAGTCTGAACTTTGCCCTTTTCCCTAAGTTCAGTTTCGTGTTTTTCATGAAATGATCCGCGAGAATTTCGTCGAAATGTTTACCGCCCAATTCCTGTTCAAATTCCACTGAAATCACTTTCATATAATTATCTTTATTATTAAACATTATGACAGCGCATTGTGTCATTGAATGTCCGCTGTTCACAAACGCAACAATGGTAATGTCCTGAGATGACGGCGCATTCCGATAGAAACCATAGTACAGTCCAATCGCGGTCATATCGGGAATTATACGGATCGGATTGAGTCCGGCGATGACTGCGGCGTCAGCCAAAGAACGTCTTTGAGCATCGGTGTAATAAACGGGACAATTAATAACACAATCGACGGAATTCGATGATATATGCCGCAATTTTGTGAAAATCATGGCCATCATTTGGACGGCCGTGAATGTAAATTCCTCACCGTTGTGCCATACTTTGAATTGGATTTCGCCCGTGGATGATGCTTCAGTTTTAAATGGTAATTCTTCAGTTAAATCTTTAAACTGACGTCCGATGAATCGATTGGGGGCGTAACACGTGTTACTTAAGTTCATCATTTGTTTTTGTTTTGCGGCGACACCCAAAAGCCGCTGTTTGTCTCCGAAAGCGATGTATGAGGGTGTGGATCTCTGTGAATATTCATTTAATAGTATTTCGATGCCCCCGGCACGTGCCACAGCGATATAACAGTTCTCTGATCCGATATCGAAACCGCATATGGCACTCACAGCCGATGATGGCGGAGGTATCGTCTTCGACATTATCAGATAATCCAAAGGATCAGATAAATCACTATAATCTTAAAACATTAATATTCACATTTAACATCTTTATACATATATATTTAAACATTACGTAAACGTTAATGATAATAATAAAATGTAAATATGAAATCATTTGATATTTTTATGCATTTTAAAGATATAAATAATTACCGTTTTGGTTTTTGGGTCTATCAAAAGGATGAAGAATTTTATTAAAAAATCCCCCGAAAAAAGAGCGGAACCGACGAATGATGGAAAATTATTATGATTTTACAGTTTCGATTAATGGTATTTTAACATAAAAAAGAGGAATGTCCTTTTTTATAATGCAATTTTTTGTAATTATTTTAAAAATGAAAAAATCTGAAAAAAATTTGAAAATATTTTAAAAATCAAAACACCGTCAAAACACCGGCAAAAATGTGTCACATCCAAATATGGGCAAAATTCTTGTATCATATCATCACGTAATTTATTAAATATGATTAATCACGATACTTACATAATGTGTGTTTATATTAAATTAAAAACGATAGAAATTCAATTCAATTAAATGCGAATGTTAATTAAACGCGTGAATCGTCAGCATTGAAAATGGGAAATGAATCGCATTTTTCGAACGTCGACACACGGCATATACATACACAAAGGACTTTTCGAGAATATTCCAGTAAAATGGGGGTGTATACTCATGACGTCATACTCACTTTAAACAATAATTACGTCCGTTTATTTTATTATTTATGAGTCCCTTTAACACTCTCTCATCATTTGTTTATAATACGAATTTTAAAATATTATTTAAATCAAATTTTGAACGTCATTTATATAATTAAATAATTACTTTTGTACGGTCTGCGCTTTCAATTAAGAAAGTTGCTTATGGTATATGCAGTGTTATACAATGCTCTTATTTTAAATACATTCAGTGTATAATGGTAATCGTATTCCTATGATGAAATGCGTTTAAAGTACAGTTTAAATGCAATTTTTGTATGCATTTTCAATAAATATTTCATTATCATTTTCAATAAAAATATATTATAAAATATTATAATTTTAAATATGAATGCATACGTTTTGAGGATATAATTATATGTGAATGTCATTATAATCGATTATTTTACAAAAATAATTTAAATTAAAATAAAAGTCATTTATCATTTATTCATAAATTTTATTGAATTATATATTTATGCGTTTTATATATTGCATTATCATGCTAATGATGTAACAAAAATGTTGCATTTTAAGCATATTTTGTGATAATATTGAGATAAATTTACGCATTTTTTGATGATAATAATTATCAATTAATTCACAATTATAATGATTATATTTACATAATTTATCGGCTCATCATAGCACATGTTATTTTACGATATGATACTTTTAACATGTATTTATACGCATTTAATAATAATTCATATTTAAAAAAATTAATAAAAAATTATTCATTTTTTAATTAAAAAATTACATCATTATTATTATCGTCATTATCATTGTTTAAAGAATAAAACGATAATCATCATGAACAATGTCTTCTTTAAAAACACGAAATGCTGTGCTTTCATTATATCGTGAGTTAATGCGTGAATCGAATCATTTTTCATCATATATTTACCGTTCATACGCATTGAGACGGATCAGAGACGCGTTTAAAGAAAATAAACATGAAACTGATGCCGGAAAAATCAGCATATTAATGAATGACGCACTTTTAAACTTAGAAATTATCAAACGTCAGACGATCATTGATCAGTTATATAAAACTAATAAATTGATCATTGAAAAGGATCAGTAAATTATTAAAAATGTCATTTAATTTTTTAGTATATACTTATTTTTTAGTATATACTCATTTATTAATAGATAATGTTTAAACTAAAAAATGTATGCATTAAAAAGTAAAGTATTTATTCATTAAAAATTCACTTTTTATTTATTTCGTTATAAAAGCGGAGTTTACATTAAACGTTTGATATTAATGCATGAAAATGGTAATTTAAATTACAATTTTTTAATAATAATAATATATAATAATAAAATACTAAATACTAATGAATGGTAATTCATTACGCGTTTTTCGTGATGTATTCATTCGGAAAACTGAACGCGTGAAACGATGGTACCGTCGAAATCGGTAAAAGACCGGCATTCGGAATCACATTCATGCTCAATGTTAACGTAATGTTATCATTTCCTTTGAGACCATTACCATCGTCCCAAAAGTAGTATTTCGTGTGCTGATTTTTGAGGTTAACATTCGCGTCCATTCCCCGCTCTATGATATGATCCCATAGAACGACCTGATTCAGGACGTTGTTCTTTGTTTTGTAATGTGCGGTCATATATAAAAACAATTGTTTCGTATTCCAATCGAAGGCTTTAGTAAAATCCGCCTCTAAATTAAAGGTGAGAAATCCCAAATCATTGCGTTCGCGTCCTGCACTATAATCCGCCACATTTTTAACCAATTTTTTGGCGGCGGACATTTTCACATCGATTAATGTATTATACGATTTAAACGCCGTCGAAAGTGAACATATAAATGTTAACGCCGCTAAAATGGATAATGTAAACGCAAATATCGCGTTCGTTCGCGACAAAAGAGTATTCATCTCTACTTTTATATCTACTTTTATATCACGATTTCACACCTCTCTATTTATTTAGATTTAAATATCATTTAATTTAATTTCAATTAAACAATATTCAGAAATTTTAGAAAAATCTTTTAATTTTCATATAAAACACGTCAGTTTTATGCTGTTTTTGTGATGCGATGTTTTTTTCATTCATTAATAACGTCATTCTTTTTTCGCATAAAAAAAGTTCAAAACATTCACAGCAAAACTTTTTTGTTATTTTTATAAAATTCATTTCAAAATTTAAATCATAAAAAATTCATTTTAATTTTAAATTTAATTTTTATAAAAATATATTCATATTTTTAATAAAAAAATATTTTATTATAAATATGCACATTAATAAAGAATTAACGATTAAATGATTAAACTTTTTAATGACATTTAAATATAATGATAAAAATTAATGATTTTTTATATATAAAAATATTTAAAAATTAAAAAAAAATTATATTTTTTATAAAATAATAATTAATAAAAATTTTGAAAATAAAAGACATATGTTTATATTCACATAATTGAAGAGTGCGTTTTTATTGACATTTTTATGTTTTTTTACCATACATTTGTGAAAATGTCGTGACATTTGAATATCGTGAATCTGTGGACTTTTCTTTGGGTCTGTTCTTAGCTTTGGGATGATCCTTAAACGATGCTCTGTCATTTCTGTCATTTCTGTTATTTCTGTCATTTGATCCTTTGTTTTTTCTGAAATCATTTCTTATGACATATAACATCACTGCGATTATCAATGTGATCACACAAATGAATATCACGGCTAAGATCACATAAATCGTATTCACATTTTCTTTGGATTTATCATTTCCTTTTGAATCCGATGGTATTTTCGCTTTAAAATCACATTTAAAAATTTTAAAATTTAATTTTTTAATAAAAATTTTCAAAAAAATTACATAAAAATTAAGCATTTATTAATTATTACGCATTTTTGTAGTGATTTTTTCCGTTATATTAACGCTTACATTACTTAACGTTACATTAACCGTATTTTGACATATTATATTAATACACACATTTAATATGATCTGAAATTTAATTAAAAAAATAAATTATGATTTTATTTAATAATTTATGAATTTTTTAAAAAAAATTATTTTTAAATATTTACAAAAAGTGTTAAACAAAATTTCAACGCTGACATTTTATCGTTTGAAAATGTAATTATTATTTATTTATTTTTTATAAAATATTTGCGATAAAATTTATTAATCGTTTAATAAATGTAAAGAATTTTTTGGCATAACTTTTAAATGAAAAAATAAAAATGCAAAAATTTAAACATAACCGATGCACGCATTAACAATGAAATTCAATGATCATCATTCATAACAATGATTTCATATAAAATGTAAATATTATTTTCATCATTATGTGTTTTACATTATAATGTTTATCATTTGAACTTTGATCTGTGATTTCATAATAATTTTATTATATTTATATTATAATTATAATTTATAATTTATAAATAATAATGTTACATCTGTGGCTTTATACATAATGATCGGTCATAACCGAATCATTTGAAACTATCGTCTGATTTATTATGTGATCATTGTTTTATTGTGAATTATGTAATCTCTGTATTTACATATATCATTATATTTTAATATTAAATATAAACACATCTTTTGACGTTAATATTCATTATGAATTAAATATGTTTTAAAATTTAAATTAAATTTAAAATTATATTTTTATGTAAACATTTTTTATAAAATTTATTCAGAATTTTATTAATTCATTTTTAGAATAAACTTAAACATTCGTTTATTATTATTATTGACATTTAAATATAAAATGTGTTAACTGACGATAGATTTCAGTGTTCACTTAACACGTTTTTTAAATGCTGCGTTTAGATATTGCGGAACATTTAAATCATCATTTTATGATTCATTATTAAATGACATTTAATTTTACATCATTTTTATTTAATCATTCATTGGATAATGATGATGTGTTTAACGATCACGTGACGCGCGTCATTATCACCATCGGCTGTTTTTAGAGCTTTTTAATGATTACATAATTATCATAAAAATTTATTAATTAAAAAATTTAAATTAAAATTTAAATTTAAAATGAATAAAAACATAATTAATAATAAAAAAATGATGAATCATTTTCCGATCGTAAAACGTCCATCGGTATCTTCGGATTTTAAAAAACAAATCCATGATTATCGATCGTCACAAAAGTCAATGACCGAAAGTCAAAGACCGTATTTACCATCATCATCATCATCATCACAAAGGAATAATCGGAAAATACATTCACAAATGAATTCTCAAATACCATCATCGGCTATGGATATACGTAAATATGCAATCATTTCACAAATGAATCGTCATTCATTTAAAAACGATATTAATCATAATCAAAGTTTAAATGTTAAAAATAATGAAAAATGTGACGGAAAAAGTGTTAAAAATAATGAGAAAATCATAGAAAAAACGGCACATAATATTTGGAATGAGAATCGCGGCCGCGAAATCGTTAATGATTTCGATAAACGATTAAAAGATATGGAAAATCATATGCTAAAATTCGAGGCTTTTATCATACGTTTAAAAGAAATGAAAATCGTTAATGATAATGATAATGATGCCGATGATGGTCCTAATGATGGTCATGATGATGGTCATGATGATGGACCTAATGATGGTCATAATCATAATAAAAAGCATATCATTGAAATGAATGAAATTAAAAATGAAATGAAAAATTTAGAAAAAATGATTCAAAACATTTTTAACGATATTCATATGATTAAAAATAATTACGAAAATGAAAACGCAAAATTCTATCATCAGATTATTAATGAAATTAAAGAAATGATCGAAAAAAATGAGAAAAATAATTACGTTTTAATTCAATGCTCAAATAATAAACGCATTGAATTAAATGAACATTTTTCGATCATCGAAAAGACTCATAATGAAATGAAAAATGTTATGAAACAATACAATGACATTCATCAGAAAATGATAATCGATATTCATAATGATAATGTCAATGAAAATCCGAAAAAGAAAATGCGATCATCGGACAAAGACTGTGATGATACGCTTTTTCATACGGAAAAAGCATCGGATCATTCATCACCATCATCAGCATCATTATATGATGCTTTTGGATCATATGATAATAGTATAAAACGCTATGATTCATCAGAGAATAATAATGATGCTGATATTTCATGGTTTTTTAATATTTAATATTTCAGTTAAATATAAATTTAAATTTTTAATTATTTATCATTAAATTATAATGAAAATTTTCACATTTATTTATTACAAAAAATAATTATAATTTAAAAATATGCGCATAATTTAATTGCGTACATTTTAATTTAAAATAAAGTTTTTTTATCATTTTTTTTATTTAAAAAATTTCATAATTATTTCATATTTAAATAATATTTATTTAATTTATAAAAAGTGTTTAATTATTTTAATGTTAAAATAAAAAATATATAATTAAAATGTATCAAAATATTCATATATTTAATTAATAAAATGTAATAATAAAAGTTAATGATGCGATTAATTTTTTCTCTAAAAACATGTCAAAAGTGCATTTAAATAGAATTTTCATCATAAATATTTTAAAATTTTAAAATTAAATGATTATTTATGTTTTGAAAAAAATGTTTATTTTTAAACATTAAATGTCACTTTTTTGTTCATTTTAAAATATATGATTATATTTGTTTATTATTTTATTATTTACTAAAAACTGTTTAGTGAACCGTGATGCATATCAATAATTTCATTTAAAATAAATGTTTAAATAATTATATGATATAATTAAATATGTATTTTATAATGAATTTTATTTAATATGTGATTATCATATGAAAGTTGAGATGAGTTTGAGATGAGTGAACATTTCCCAATCATATTCAATGTAATGTCTGAGCCTATAAATGTCTATACATTGTAATGGTGAATGCCTTTAGAATGTGAATAACATTATGATACCCTTTTTAAGGTGATACTTCACACCTCAGCATGTTCTTTATACTCTTTTATGTATGGAATATATGAAAATGAAAACGCTTTTTTCTCATTTCATATTTAAGAAAATATATCAATTTTATCATTTTATAAACATATATGAATGAAATTTATTTTTAAATTAATCATAATCATAATTTATTCGGAATTTTTCTTAAAATTACGATTAAAACTTATTTTTATGCATAAATGTATCACTTTTAAAGGCGAAAGTTATTAAAGGGTTAAATGTCATATTTAAGACTAAATTTGCATTATTAAAAGCATTACACAATACAATGACTGATTCTGAATGAACGATTTTAGGCATTAAATAATATAAAATCGAACATAACATTTTGTAATACGAATTACAAAAAGCGCTTTAATTAACACAATAATGACATAATAGAGGCGTTTTTTTGTGTTTTATTATTGTGTTTTTCAATGAATGCATTGAAAATAAATTAAATGTTAAAAAACGCACATTTTAATAAAAACAAAAACAATGGTTTCACATAAATTAATTATGAATTTTAAAGAATTAATCGCTTTTAAATGAATTAAATAAACGGATTTTAAATTTATTTTAATGCATTTAATTTTGAAATTTAATTCATAATAAATCATAATATAATTTATTTTGAATTTTCATCATCATAATATTGAAGTATCATCCGAACATTGAACAATGAAATTACTAAAACCGCTATGGATTAATCATGATGGTAAATGACTCATTTTTTGATATTTCATTATGAATTTAATAAATATATTATATTAATGTATATGCATATACATATGTGTGTGCATTGTAAATACATAATGAATGAATAACATAATGTAATGTTTAGGGCGTCCGATATTTTCTGTGGACATACATCCGGACGGGTCCCGTTTGGCCACCGGAGGACAGGGCAATGATGCGGGACGTATCGTAATATGGAACATGTCTCCGGTGATATGTGAATCGGATGAACAAAAAGAGAATGTGCCAAAGATGTTGTGTCAAATGGACAATCATTTAGCGTGTGTTAATTGCGTCCGATGGTCGGGGAATGGTAAGTATTTAGCTTCGGGCGGTGACGATAAAGTGATAATGATATGGGTGATCGGAGGACGGTATCTCGGGGCGTGTCAAACGGTGTTTGGGGGCACCACAAACGTCGAACAATGGAAGAGTGTTGCGACACTGCGCGGTCATTCGGGTGATATATTGGACTTATCATGGTCACCGGCGGATAATTGGTTAGCATCATGCTCTGTCGATAATTCAATAGTGATTTGGAATACTCTTAAATGGTGTGAAATCGTCACGACTCTTAAGGGACACACGGGTTTAGTGAAAGGCGTTTCGTGGGATCCGATCGGTAAATACATTGCGTCACAATCCGATGATAAAACATTACGCGTATGGCGTGTTAATGATTGGGGCGAAGAAACAGTGATTACGGAGCCATTTAACGAATGCGGAGGAACAACTCACGTCCTAAGACTGAATTGGTCACCCGATGGTCAATTCCTAGTGTCAGCACATGCGATGAATAATTCGGGTTCTGTCGCACAAATCATCGAGCGTCAGGGATGGAAAACCGTTCGGGATTTCGTCGGTCATCGCAAAGCCATCACATGCATTCGCTTTAATCCTAACATAATGTACGATTCTTCAGCATCGGATAATAAATCGAAAATGCAGAAACTATGCTGTGCCGCTATTGGCAGTCGCGATCGGTCTCTCTCTGTTTGGCTCACATCACGACGAAGACCTTTAGTAGTGATTCACGATCTCTTTGATAATTCAGTTTTGGACATTTCATGGGCTCATAACGGGTATCAATTAGTGGCATGCTCATGGGATGGTACTGTCGCTTTTCTGGAATTTGAAGAGAAAGAAATGGGAATTCCCATGACAGCGGATGAGAGAGTCATAT
Organism: Mesoplophora pulchra; assembly: GCA_034697405.1. NCBI lineage: Eukaryota > Metazoa > Arthropoda > Arachnida > Sarcoptiformes > Mesoplophoridae > Mesoplophora > Mesoplophora pulchra. Next base: position 6,797 of record JAQIXB010000290.1, on the reverse strand, counting down.
ACAGAAAGAAGTTATACGGCAGAGCCAACACTTTAACCACGAATGAGACGTTTCTTATCGAAGACGCGGATATGCTTAAAATACGCGATGAAAATCATAAACAACAAAATGGTCAAAGCTCAAGTAATGAGTCATCATTAAATAAAAACACCACAAATGATAGTAAAATTAGTATATCGCAACTGTTGAAAGGACCCACGGATAAACAGATTGAGACACGATTGGCCGATGGCCGAAGACGTATAACACCATTGTACATTCCTCCGACAGAAGGAATTCCTCAGTTATTTAACGCTCATCCGACCACATTCAGTTCATCATCAGAGGCAAAGACCCGAATCGTCATTGAAAAACGCGATGAATCTACAAACAGCTCAAATGCCCAAATATCTCAAAACCCTCAAAAAACATTGATTAAAGCACTTCCAAATATGGACACCGTACCTATTAAAGTATCAAAACCCAATAATAATGAAAAAGAATCATCACCGACAAATCAGACTGTGAATAGCGGTTCAGTGACACAAAAGAGAAAAAGTGCATCATCGGATTTACCATCGGCTAAGCGTAAACCCGGACGACCGTCTGTTAAAGAACCACCGCCAAAATATTCATCACAACAAAATTCAATACCCGTACAAAATGTATCGGTAATAAATTCGGAAAAAAGAACGATCACCAATGGAAAGAGTGAAACTGTAAATTCAAAATATTCACCATCATCATGTTCATCTATCACATTACCTGCACTAAGAATAGAGAAAAGTAACAGTACTCTCATATATAGAAAGTTCAGTGAAACTGACATTGAAAGTCGTGGTGTCGTCGATGTGGAGAATCACATTAATTCGAGTGTCATATGCGCATTACGTTTAAATGAGAATGATGAACGTAAATGGGAAATGCTAATGTCATCACGAATCAATGGCATCGCAGGAAACGAACAGATCATAGCCGCCGCATGTGACGATAATACTTTATCCGTATTTAACACATCCACAGGTCGAAGACTTCAATCACCCATAGTAATCAATGGTCCCGCCGCACGTTTGGCGTGTTTCAATTACCGTATAATGCTCATTACGTGTAAAGCTGTCCTTTGGATGTGGGATTTCAATGAACACCGCGTCATTGTAAAGTCAGAATCATTAACACCATTATTTACATCCGCGGGTAATGATGTAGCCATAGTTAGCACAGGAATAGCAAATAATGGTTCACCTCTCATATGTTTATCGACGGGAAAATCATATGTATTTAATGAGAACTTTGGGAGTTGGACATTAATCGCTAATTCCAATGATTTACTCCATTGTTGTACCGATCAAAGACCACATTCATTCGATCTCTCAGCATTACCATTAATGTCAATTCAGTCTCAACACGCGTAAGTCATGTTTATACCATAAATATAATAAAATACATTTGAGTAATGGTGATATACTATTTTTAGGACAAATAAATCCATTCATAGCATATTTCAGTCGAATTCGGGTCTGCATCAGAGCGGCACATTGAGTTTCATCGATCAGCAATTAGCTGCATCATTCGTGATCGGATCGGGTAATGAATACCGCTTTTGGCTTTTGACTTTAGCCAAACATTTATCTCAAGAAAATGGTGAATCACGAATCAGAGAATTATGTCAGTATCTCATTGGACCCATATTTAAATCATCAAAAAGCTCATGGGATCCGAAAATATTAGGGAACGATAAACACGAACTCCTTAGGGATGTACTTTCATTATTAACTAAAAACTTACGTCTCCAAAGGCTTTACACAGAATTTAAGGAACAGTTAGAAATGGTCACCTCTAAATGAGTGAATTAAATTATTTTAAAAATATAATTTTATATGTCGTATTATATACAATTAATTTATATTCCGATCATATTTTTTGTTATCTTTTATCATCATTAATGTAAATTATTTCACTGATCATTGTTTAAAATGTAAATTCTTTAAATTTATTATTAAATTTTTTAAATCGGGAATAACAGTGTATTATTATATTAAATATTAATCATTATAAATATTATTCATAATTCAGTTTCCATAGTCATAAATATACTAAAATTAGTTAATTCAAAAAAGTAAATGATATTTAAACACACAATTGATTTTCATAAAATCAATTTAAAGCGTGTGACTATTTAAATATATACATATAAATATAATATATACATTAACATTTTCTTTATAAAACATGAGCTTTAAATATAAATTATTTGTAATGTAATTGTACCTAAAGATAATTTACTATGTTAACATGACATTCACTAGTAACTAGCACATGTAAGTGATTGTTGATACGCGATTTTAACATCCTGTTTTGGATGATTCTCAAATAATGCGGCTCTATTCTGTACCTCACCACGTTTAACCCAATGTTTGTAAATACCAAAAGCACATCCATCAATAGCCTAAATTCATGAAAAATTAACATATTAAATATTTGCATATATTATAATAAAATAAAGTGAATATACGCATACTTTTCGCAGTGTCTTAATCTTATACGGTGCTAAACGTGCTATGTCCGCACACAAAGGTTCGGGTGTATATTTTAATCGTTTTATTCTTATCATAGCACGAACCGCCATAATCGTATATAAAAACTTTTTTTTGGCATTAAAAGGACGATGTAAACGCTAAACATATAATTAAATATTAAATTCATGATTATTAAACGCATGATATTTACCATTTCCTTAAAAAAGCTATGCCGTAATGAATCGGGTGCCGAAATCCTTTTGTTCGGGTCAATCGTTAGCATTTTTCTAATCTAAAAATATACGTTTTTTATAATAAAAGTTAATTATAAAATAATTATAATATTTATTCACATTTATAAATATGATAACATACGAGATCTTTGGATTGATCGGTAATGTCATCCCATTCGGGACTACAAAATTCGTATTTTCCTTCCATTATATTCCTTAACATTATCATCTGTTTCCGGTGCCAAAAGGGGGGAAATCCCACTAATAAAGTATACATTATGACACCCGTGGCCCATTGGTCCACCTCTTGACCATAGCCTTCGACATTCTCATACATCGATGCACGAAGTAATTCAGGGGCTAAATATCCGGGGGTTCCGCATAAATCTATTTTTGTGAATTTAATATAATAAAAAGGATTAAACTCAAATTGATTAAAGTATTAAAATAAATAATTAAATTTTACATTAAAATAAATGTATTAAATATAAATAGAATTTTTAGAATATTTAACACAAAAGAATTGTTCATTTATATTTAAAATAAAGATAATGTTTAATTTATATGCATTTTAAAGGTATTATAAAATAGGAATTACCGAAAAGTCTTTCATTGGGACTAATCACTTTCGCAAAACCAAAATCCGTAATTTTAATATTATAATTATTATCCAATAAAATGTTTTCGGGCTATACACAGAAATAGACATTTTAATTAATATAAAAATAACTTATTTATGCACTTTACATTTTATATATTCATGCTTTAGAGTAATGTAATACTATACTTACTTTTAAATCTCTATGAACGACATTTTTTGAATGAATATGATTTAATCCCTCTAATAATTGTTTCATAATTACTCTAAAATATACAATTTAATTATATTAATATTAACATATAATAATAAAAAAGTTAAAGAATTCGTACTTAGTTTTTTTCTCTGAAAGTGCAACAACACTCGTTAAGTAATCAAAGAGTTCGCCGTTTTTGCATCTATAAATAGCAATTAATATCTTTAATATATTTTTAATTATATTTTTATATTTATATCTTATATTTAATAAAAAAATGTTATAATTTTCTTCATATATATACTTTTATATTATAATTAAACAGTCATATGCTTTCCACAAATGAATTCATAGTCACAGTATCATATGACAATTAACGTTAAATTTACAGGACATTTAAATGCATTTTATATGCATCAATGTATAGTATATATAAGAATATAACAGAATTATTTATATAATTATTTTTATTATAATAAACAATTAATTATTAAATATAATTAAAGAAAAATGAAGTTAACATACAGCTCAAAAACGAGGAAAATGTATGTATTCGATTCAAACACTTCGTAGAGTTCAACTAAAATATAAATAAATTGTAATTATTAATAATTATGGAAATTACTTTTACTCATAATTTGTAAAATAAATGTAAATTAAGGAAAAGTTTTCATTGAAAAAAATTCCTTTTAATATATTAATTAATTAATGGAAAAATTTTATTGATTAAATGCTATGATATCATTGAATATAATTTTATTTAATAATAAATATAATTAAAATCGTTTACGTATATATTTACGTATATATACGTTAATTTATATATATCACGTATATAATTAACATATTTATTTTTATGATAATAATAAAATGTGCAGAATATTTACAAAAAAATAAATTTTTAAAATTATAAATTAACACATTAATTAGTATTATAGAATAATGTAACACAATATGTTAAATTACACGTGATATTTTATGTATTAATGTATGATAATGATAAATCATAAATGTAATAATGATCATGCATTTTATATTCAATGACATAATGTAATGTTTTACGTCAATAAACATATTTCAAAAATTAAATGAAATTTTTTAAAATCATTAAAAAAATTAATAAAATAATTATTAATATTGAATTTTAATCATTTCTTTATTTTTATAATAATCTAAAAATAATTTTTAAAACTAAAAATTCATCATATTATTGTTAATTTTTAATTTTAATAAAATTTATTAATAAAGTTATAGAAAATATAAACTTTTCTCACTGATATAAGGGTGACCTGCGACTAGTTTTAGGATACTGATTTCTCTTAATGTCGCCTGTCGTAGGGTCAGTCCCTGAGAATCCTCTAAATCGGCACTCACGTCTATGATTTTTACCGCATATTCACGTCCCGTCTCTTTCTGTATGCACCGCCGTACCGTACTCGAAACACCACTATTTTATAGTAAACATCATTATAATTATTTTATTTTTAAAAATATTTTTCTTTTAAAAATGTCAATAAAAATAATCATTAAACTTTTAGTATTTATATTTTAAAAATAATCTGAAATCAATAAATTTTAATGGCGTCAAAAACTATTTTTTTAAATACAATATTTTCCATAATAATAAAGTATAATTAATAAAAATATTCTATTAAATTATCCTTTTGCCTCACTTTTTAGTATAATCCTTATATCATGAGTTAAAAGTAATTTTGAAACAATATGTATATTACACTCAATTCTCGATTTGAAACTCTTTCGGTTAAAAAAAGTGATTTTCCATAACAAAGAAATTTTCAAAATCGAAAATAATAAAAAACATGTGTTTATTTTATAAAATACTAAACTATTTTAAAACTATTTATTTATCAATTTAATTATTATATTATTTACTATTTTAGAAACAGTGATTTTTAATATTTCTTTTATAACCGGGACCTTAGCGTACTAATTTTTTTTACTGAGAATTATGTCTTACAAAAGTGCGAAATACTGTAATATAGAAAAGTTCGAAAAATGCTGCCATAATCAAGAATAAAGTGTATTAATTTTATGGTATAAAACAAAGGAAAAGATGGACATATATACTCCCGATATAAGTAATGTACGAAAGAGTGAGGTTATGTTAGCATAGGTACGTACCGTCCTAACACTTCTTTAGGTTCATATTTCGCGTAAAAATCACGCGCAATGTTTTTGTCGGGCATAAGATCATCGGACTCATCACGTGCCATCGGCGCCCCGACCATTATATGATTATTATTAATTTTAATTTATATTTTAATATAAAATTTTTATTTTTATTAAATATTTTATTTTATCACAATAATAAATGCAGATATTTAATTGAAAATTTAACTAAAATTAAGTATTAAATTAATAATTAACTATACACACATGAAAATAATTGAAAAATTATAAAATTTTCAAAAAACTTAATTCAGAAATTAATGTCTTAACCTTGAAATGGATCACTATGAACATATAATATTATGATCAATATCTTTATGTGTATTTATATTTTCATATATTATATTATAATAAACAAAAATTGTGATGATATTTTAAAGCATTTAATAACATATATATTTATATTAAAAATGAATTTTAAACGAATTTTATTTCAATGATGATGATCATGTTTTCTTTTAAATAATTACCAATGTAATGATGAGAAATTTCGACATAAAAATAATTATTATGACTTTTTTATGGTGAATTTTTCAAACTCTTTAATAATGATGATAATGATGAAACTCTTCCAAAGAACGAATGAATATGTTTATATTTATATTTAAATGTATTATTCACTCTCTAATCATTCATTAAAAAGTTTTTTCATTTTCAATATCATCACATATCAATACATCATTCACTACTAATGGCTTCTTTCATATGTATATTCATTTTATACGATTTTAATCATACGTTTGTCGTAATTAAGACGTATTTTGTACTTTTATTTAATTCATATGACTAAAGAATAGTTCATTTTTACTCTGATTATACGCGTTAAATGCGCATTCATTAATCATATCACAGTATCATTCGTACTGTAATATGCCGTAATATAATAGTAAACACGTGTCAGCTGTGAGGGGGTAAAACGGGGGAATACTGTTAAAGGGGTAAAAAGGGAACGCATGTGTTAGTTACATGTCACGTGTTAAATTTTTTATAAATAATTATTATAAAATATAATGGAAGGTATAAAGGATTCAGACGTGGGCGTTTTTTTGACGTCACATATAAATTGATAGTACAGGAATAGTTAC
>JAQIXB010000289.1:0-20434 GCA_034697405.1 Mesoplophora pulchra | reverse complement strand
TACATAAAATATATCACTTTTATAATACATAACATCGTAAGCATTTTTAGCATAAATTTTTAATTTTTATTCGTTTATTGTTTCAATTATTTATTATTATTGTGATTAATCTAAAAATTAAACGAAATAATAATTTTAAAAATTACATAATATTTCGTTAAATTATTTATTAATCTACAACAATGGCTACATAATTTACTGTATTATAAAAATTAATAAAATTACGATCGAAATTAAATATAAATTAAATAATTTAATGGATTTATTGAAAATAGTATTTCATATACTTTTATGTAAAAAACTAGTGCATGAAACTAGCAAAATAGCGTAGGTTAATGCTAAATCACGTGCTAAAAACTGCAGTAATTCGGTACATTAATGTCATGAAATATTTTGCATTTAATATTTCATTTATAATTATTTATAAATAAAAATATGGAAATGTGTAATTTTTAACAATTAAATGTCATTAATTATTTTTTTAAAACTTTTATTTCATTAAAATAAAAATAAACATTTATCATTATTAATTTTTATTTTAAATGATTTTTTGAAATCATAAAATGAATAAAAATATAAATTTTAACTCTAAATTATTAAAAAGCGATTTTTATAAAACACTAATTTATATATATATATATATATATATGAAATGATTATTATGAAATTTTTTATGTGTGTTCTAAGATATGACATAAATGACAAACATCGAACGATATTTGAGACGATGTTACAATTTTTCTTATATATTATTATATATTATATGTAATATATTATATATATATATTATATATATATAAATATTGTGTTATATATATCTTTTTCATTATTGAAAGAGTGTGGGCTAAGATCCCATTAAATTTGAAGTTAAAGTGCAATATATATATATAACTTTATATATATGTTATATATACAGTAAACTCTCTATAATTTCACAGTATACGGAACTCCCAAATTTGCGACAATGTTAAAGTATTGGGAAATGAATTTCATATTCTCACACTTTTGAAAAAACGCTCTAAACATAGACTCTAATGTTAAAGCACATCCTATCATTTCATAATCGTCAAAATTACTAATGTTAAATTTTTTATAAAAAAATAAAGTAAAATTTTTAACTAAAATATCACATGATTACTATTTTTTATTAGTATTTTTATTAAAAACAATTATTTATTAAAAATGAGAAATTGTACTTTATTTTGTAATTTTATAATCATATTAACTAAAATTATCTAAAAAATTTTAATCACATATACAGTGTATAGTTCGATATGCTATAATTCCACACCCTAAAAATAGAGGCCTCAAAGGTGTGAAATTATAGAGGGTTTACTATATATATGTATATATTGTAAATGTATGTAATATCACAATGTAAGAATATAACATTTGAGTACAAATATATGTATATATAACATTTAAGGGGCGAAACACATATAAAATAAAGTTTATCATCACTGTCGTTTTCTGCATATGTGAAGCATTTATTAGGGAAATATCGTGGCGTTATATAATACTAATACACACTAATATATTGATGTTTATATACATATATGTATATAAATAAAGAAAAATGTAAATAAATAAAAATATAGACCCAAAAAAGAGCGTATAATAACTATTATCATAAATAATGTAATTTCTAAGAAAAGTCATAGAAAAGCATTGAAACACCTGAAGAGACGCGAAATATAAATAATATATGATAACAGTGTACATTATAGTATATTATAGTATATATTATAAATTAAATGTATATAAGAAAATAGCAAATATATAAGAATATATATATAAGAATAGTTCACACTATTTGCACATCGCCCAAAACATAGGGTGGTCACTTTTAACATCGACTAAATGAGAAAAATAAAACAAAAGGGAGGGAATAAGGAAGTTATATTAAAGTTGTACTAGTACTAGTTGTACTGAAAAATAAACTTTTAGTTAAAGGAATGCTATATTATTATGCATATAAACTAATTAAAGATCAATATCTCCGCGTGAGATGAAAGGCCAATACTAGAGACTAGTCACTTGTTGCGAAACTACCAATTTAATAGGTATGATTAGTGTCACATTTTCCGGGACAATAAAATATCACATTTTTTAGGGCAAAAATACAATTTTTCGCAATAATTAAAGTATATTTAAGTATATTTTGAAAAAAAACATCAGAAAATATCTTTTAAAATTTATATATATTTTTTGTATAAAATATAAATTATTTGATTTTTTGAATTTTTTCCAAAATCAGTCATTCGGAACAATCCCGAAAAGTGCACATCAATAATATATAGTATTATGCTATAGTTAAATAAACTAGTACTAGTTAAGTAAGGTTTAATAATTAACCATTAAAAATTGTATGTTTATTTGAATTAAAAGACTCAATATAAATAATTTATTTAAAAAATCTCATTATTTTATTCGATACAAATTATTTATTTATTTATTTTAAATTTATTTTTCAAAAATATATTTTATATTTATATAAAAATATAAAAATGCAATTTTCACATAAAAAAGTATAATTTTCTGTTTTATATGTATATACATATTGAAAATATAAATATGTAAATATCAATAAAATTTTTATTAAAAAAAAGTTTACGCGTCAATGATTTAGTATTATAATGATAATGAAAATGTAAATTGAAAAATATTCAATTCAATTGTATGGTAATATCATATATCGTAATGTTTCATTTTCATTGTGTCATAATATTACTTTTATATAATAATAAAAAAATATTCAGTCTCTGTTATTATTGCACTTTACTTTTAAGTTAAGTGATAATAGCATTTGACAATGGTCTCTTTAATATTATAATGATTATTTTTTATTTTAACCAAAAAAAAGTTAAAATGAAATAAATTTCAAAAGCGTCAGTGAAGAAAATAAATAGCAAAAGATTCCAATGAATAAATGTATACATTCATAGTGTATATATATATATATATATAAATTCAATCATCAAAATACACTATGCCCATCATCATCATGGCATTTATTTAGTAAATAAAACGCCACTATTTTATTAGAGCTGAAAATGAATGAAACTTTCTTTTGGAACGAAATCGAACGATGAAATGGAAATGCTAAAATAAGTACAGTGAAACCTTTAAAAATGTCAAACAAAAGTCAAAATACTAAGTAAAAGTGCGTATTTCACATGTGATTTATTTATTGATTGAATCATGTGAAATGAAAATGTATGAAATTAAATGAAAATACGATTTACTTTCATTTTTGTTTACACATTTTAAAATTTATTTTTAAAAATAAATTTATTGCAAAATACACAATAATTAAGAAAATGTTATATTTTATTTTAATATAAAAATAAATTTATCATTTACATTTTCGATTATAATGAGCATTATCATCGTATATGCGAACAGAAAATAGACCGTATTTAACTAAAATCCATATTATAAAAGGGCACAAAAAATAATTGGATTTACTTTACATAAACATATATATTATTTACCATATATAACCATATGCATTTATATGTTATCATTTTTAGTGTCATATAAAAGTTTCCAAAATTGAGAAACATAATGCAATATGTATTACATACATATTACATACGTTATAAAATATGTATTTGAAAATGTGAAAATGGTGCCAAAAGCGAGAATTCTTTAGTCAATGTATATTTAAGCAAAAATTTAGCATTTAAATTATGTTTATGTTATATATGTTTTATTAAACTCATTATATAATTGGATTACAAAAATAGAAAACGCGCTCCTTTGGGTTAAATCATAGCGCTCCTTTGGGCAAAGGCTACCCCTGTTTTTATTATATTTATAATTTATATTTATTTTTAAAATGATTATACACGTTTTTTAAAAATAAACAAAAAATAAATGTTAATATTTTATTAAATTGTTAGTGATCCATTGATAGTTGGCATAAACACCGAAAATAAACAATTATATTTCAAAATAAATAGACAGAGGTGTAATTTAGAACATTTTAGGACTATTTTTAAATGAATAATAAAAAACATTTGATAATTATGGGATCATTTTTTATTTTAAAAGAAATTAATTATACGGTGTTTTGAGCTTTGTTAAAATGCTCTTTTTATAGGGCGTTATTCATTGACCTATGATCACTGAAAATAACTTTTTTGACCTCAGCCCAATGATATATCACATGACCTGTGTTTTAATTAATAATCGATCACAGCGTTAAATCGAAAAACGTTTTTTAATCATTGTATAATACGGTCACGTTACGTCATTGTATACGATCGTATCGAATATTAAACGACATTTTTTCGTGAATAATTTTACCTCAATATTAATTGATAATTTCTTTATTTTTATATTAAAATTATTAATTTATAATGTGCGTTATTTTTGCATTTTTATTATTCAATTGTATTGCATATATGTATGTATACGTACATTATATTAAAGTGAAACACATTACATGTGTATTGATTTAATACTATTGAATCTTTTATTATCATACACGTAATACTTTTTTATATGCATATACTATTTTATAATGCTATTTAATGTATGATTTAAAATTTGAATAATAATGACGCGAATCGATCGCGTGTCTCATTCTTAAATGATCATTTTTCTTAATATTTCTTTTTATATTAAGCATTATAAGTGATTGCGTAACATAAGAGAGGAGAGATGTTAATAATTTTTATTCACAATTCGCCAGTACATGTATAATGCACAGCACTAGTACTAGCACTAGTACTAGCGTTAGCAATAGTTATATTAATAGTTATTATTAACAATATATTTCATTGGATATATGATAAAAATCATGCCGAAGAAGTGTCACATTAGAATGGGGTATACGTTCATTCACGCGCTTCAATTTAATGGACTGACGTGACACTAAAATCAGTGATGCGATGAAATATCGGAAAAAATGCGAATGAAACTGAAGAATTACTGCGGTAAAAGAAAAAAGTGCATCTCTTAGTATAAGTAACTATTTCTAGTGAATGTTAGTGAACGTTACCAGTCAATGAATGAATGAATGAATAAAGTGTAAATATGTGTATGAATGAGTGGAAAGAAGAGAAAAAGCATACTATTACTAGCAATAGGTTCGACTAAATTTTACTTACATTTTATACATTATTAGTATACGTGTACGTAGTCATAGAGTGTTGAACATAATGAAAATAAAAAGAATTTCTGAGTTCGATTATTGCCCTCTCATATAACATATAAAAAAGTTTAGTCTCTAAACAGACACTTAAATACAGTGTGTCACGAAATATGCTGCAAAAATGCACATACTTTAGGATTATAAATTAATTCAAAACATTAATTATTTAATATTTTCGATAAATTATGTTATAAATTTAGAATTTAAATATTTTATTATATTCAATAAAAATATTTAATTATTTTAATATTAATAATTAACCATTTTAATGATGACCAAAATATAGCATTATAAATTCACTAAAATCCGAAATAAATTTAATGGTAAATGAATGACATTACATTTAAATTATATTTTAATAAAAAATTAATTAAATTTATGACAAAATTTTAAAATTATGGATTTTCTTTTCAAAAATTACATATTTTTATATTCACACATTTTTAAAATTAATAAATTGTAATGTTATATTATAATAAATTTTAATTGAATTTTTTAAAAATATTAAAATATTGAATTTCAGTGACAAAACATACGAATAAATAAAATCATAGGCTTTTTAACGTGTTTATGGTACCATTAGTACATGTATATAATATTAAAAAATACAGTTAAACCTCATGATAGTGTCAAACACTGAAAAATATCATTATAACATTATTAATCGTATCATCTTTTAAGAGGTTTTACTGTATTTAAGTGTATTAAGTAACTTTTACACATATGTATTTCATAATGTGAATCGTACTTATATCACGAGTTAATAAATACACTAAAACCTCATGATATAGTAACCTTTATACAAATTTAAGCGCATAAATAACTTACCTTTAATCATAATGTAAACTGCGCTTTTATCGTGAGTTAAATATTAGTTTAATATTCAAATACTGAATATGCATATTTTATTAAAATATACGCATTTATATCACGGGTTAAATATGAACATAATGCTATTATTATATTATATTAAAAGATTATGAAATCACTCACCTTAAGATTCGTGTGATTAATAACGGCATCAAAATCGTGGTCACAGTGTATTTTGGGACATCATTTAAATATTAACATTTAAATAAAATTAAATGAAAAAATTAAATGAATAAAATTTAAAATTTAAATAAAAAATCATTTTTACATTATGATTACATAATGTTCATTTGAACTTTGCTTTTGTCACATGATTTTATAATGACGAATTTTGTAATAATACTCATTCATTCATATACAATTAATGTACAAAAAACGTCATTTATTTAACGCTTATATCATGAGTTTAAATAAATTGAATTTAAAATAAATTTTAATTAAATTATAAAATACAAAAATAATGAATATAATTTTATTTCAAAATATAATTATGTATTAAAATATCGTTTATATAATGAAATGAATGCATAATACAGTTGAGGTCAAAGGGTACATTTACTTATTTTGCATATGAAACCATTTACTACGGAATTTACGTTATGTTTACATTATTACGTAATGAAAATGTATGTCAATAGTATCATCGTCTGCTTTTATGTTAAAAATATAAACATAAAAATAATAATAAAAATGATGATTTTTCATATTTTTTTAATTTTTTGAATTTAAACATTTACATATGAATATTGTTGTCTCTGATAACAATGGAATTATTCATTTTTTATTTAAAAAAATATTTTATATGAAAAAACATAAATATGTTTAAAATAAAAATTTCTAAATTTCTAAATTTAGTGCTTATTTTTGTCATTTTGTAATTTCAATAATATTTTTACCTAAAATTTGTGCCTTAAATTTAATTTTCTAATTATAGGATATTAAATTATTTACATTATGATTAAATTAAAAAATAAAAAAAAATAATCATTATCTTAATATGTTTCTTTATTTTTTTAAAATAATTTATTAATTATTTAAAATGACGTTTAAAAAAAGTTTAATTAAATGCTTAAATAGAATTAGGCCCATATATTAGGGTATTTAAAAATGTATATCCGTTAATTTATATCATTTATATTAAGAACAAAATGATAATTTAAAAATTACCTTTAAATTCTTATCACACATTTCGTGATTCTCTGTACATTCTTTTTATATGTACATATACTACACTTATATACTACGCTAGTATTAGAACACTAAAACACGAATTCTAATAATAGTAAATAAAAAGAGTAATATAATACAATACAATGGAAATTATGAATTTTTATATTTATGATTTTTTATTTTTTCGTAAAATATATTTTAATATATCATCATTTTTCAATACGTTTTTAAAATTTGATAATAATAACACACATAATATAATAAAATAATTTTTTGAAAAACCAATTTTATTACAAATGATGTTTAAAAGTGCTTTTGCTAGTTTTGTTCCGTTCTTTTATTAGTTAACTTAACTTTTCTTAGTTTATTATTGGAGTAACTTTTATGCCATAAAATCACATTTTTAAGAATCTATTTTTGTTATTTCCTATTTTAAGAGTTAAGAAAAATTAAAAGAAAAAATCCCATAAATTTTAATGTTTCACATTCTTTTTCGGTAAAAATCGATATGATTTTTATTTAAAATAATAAAAAAAAAATGAAAAAATAAAAGAAATGAGAATGTAATAATATTATTTAGGAATTGTATTTCTTTAATATAATATAATAGTGTGTTCGTATTCGTCATGTAAATGTTATACATCACGCGACATGGTACCGTGTTATGCACACGGTGAGAATAGTATTATATAATAGTACCTGTGCTATTATGTATTGAACTAGCGCTAGTACCAGTATTTCAGTATTAGTATATGTATATATTATACTTATGTACATAGTACATTTGCGTATAATGTGCATACACGTACATTATATCATCATACATGGAAAAAGTATTGAAATGAGAAATGGTGCATCACAATCATTATACAGTACGAACACTGTTGAAATGTGCAGAGTCAAAATATAAATATAAAAAACGAATGTTAAAATATACGCTTTCAAATGATGTGACATGAGAGTGAACTTTCAACATCAGTGAGAAACGACATAAGTTTTAGACATTATAACACCATTTTTTATATTATTATATTATATATAAATTGAATTACAAAAGTATTATATTTTATTATTTTATAAAATATTATATCACATATATATTGAAACAGAATATTGATTTTAATAAATTGATTATGTGATTCTTCTCTTTTATCATTATCATCATCATCATCATCGTCATCATAATCATTATTATTATCATTATCATTATTGAGTCTTTAATAACCGTATAAAATGATATTTTTGCTTTATTTTTCAGACCTCAATATTGAGGTTTACCATTAATGGTATTATTGGAATTTTATATTCTCAAATGCATGTATAAGTACACTGGCACTAGCACTAGCACTAGCACTAGTGCCAGACACCATTAATTATCCATGCCATGTTCTCTGTGTTTTATTGCATTTATCTTTCCATACATTGTTTCTCTCTATTATTTTTGTAATTTGTTACGTATAATTTCAATTTATTTGTTTACACTAAAAAACACTCATTTAGAATTCTATTGACCCACTGTCTGGCCACAGGTCAATGCAAATCTCTTATTAATGAATAATTCTTAAACGATATACTAAAGAATAACACACATATTTAAGTAAAATTATAAGAATGTCATGCATGAGTGTGTGTACTTTGTTTATGTGTATTCCGATGAGAAAATGCTTTAAAACTTCACACACATCATTATGCGCTCATTTTAGAGATGACCTTTTCTCATCTCAGATTATCTGTCCCTTTATTAGTTTCCGCATTCGATATAAATAACTAAATTTATAAATATATATATACTAAATTCAGGTACGGACATACATGATATTTATGTATAAAAAATTCTATATAACCCGATATGTGATTTTTATATCATATATTTATATATAGATATATAAATATAATATACCTACTAGTATCTACTAGTAATATTACATAATGACGCAAAATATACGTATAGTAAACATGGAAAGCTCATTGAATGTGATGCACGAATTTTTTTTCACCGCACGTTAATTGCTACAAAATCCATTTACTCTCTTTACTCATATATGTACTATGCTCTCATGTGTACTATTTCCTGTCTAAAGATACGTCTCTAATGCTATTTATTCGAAAAATTCCATATTTTTATCATTTAATATTAGTTAATGTATAGTATATGCGCAGCAAAATGAGTATCGTGTGTTAATAATTAACATCATTAATATCATTATTAAAAATTGTTTTTTATAAAAAGTTTTATCTCCAAAATTAAAGTGTGGATTTATGTCATTTAAAAATTATCTTTTTTAAGATTATTTAACTCTTAAAATACTTATTTTATATGTATACATTCATAAATTAAATATATTTATATATTAATAATTTTTTAAAAATAAAAATTAATATATGTATTAACTTTTTTATCACTATTTAAGTATTCGTATTTTTTATATATCTCATTAATGCAATAAAATGTTTCATTTTTATTTTTTATAATAAAAATAACAGTGAAATATCGATTTTTTGTAACTTTTTATATCGCATATGTATTAATATTATACGCACAATAAAAATGCTCAAAAAATTACTATCATTTTTAGTTTATTTCATTATGACGATAAAATATTGAATTATAATAATAATCATTGTGTTTCTTAACCATTATTTGTTATTTAATAATAAAATAATCATTTATTTGATAATACATAACATTGAATAATATTTTTATTTATTTATTCATTTAAAATTTATTAAATCATTCAAAATATATAATGTCATATAATATAATGAATTTTTCATTATAATGTTTAAGTTATAATGTGCAACAATATAATGGAATGTAATAATAATTCAATGCATATTTATAAATTTTTCAAAAAAATGAAAATTTTCTAAAAATGAATAACATGAATAAAGAAATAATTAAAATTAAAAATGCATTACATTTAAACATATATCATTTAACAAATAAAAGGCACAAAAAAATTCGACATTAAAAATGAGAATCTCTAATACTATATAATAATGATAATAATAATTATAATAAAAGTAATTTAAAATTAATAATAAAAATAAGTGTCATATATGATAATCACAGGTGTTAGGGACGGATTTATGTATACATTCACATTTTATCATTATAATTATCATTAATATAATAATAATCATCATTAGAATTATCATCATCTTCAGAATCATTATAAATATCATCATAATCTGTAAATAAATCGTGTTTATTCATTCATATTCATTCAGTCATTTGATGATTAATTATGTCATATGCCGAATGTTAATCTTCATTCAGATGATCCTTTACATTCTTTAAGACTCTCGGATAAAGCTATGAATGGATTCAATGGTAAAACATTATCATAATGTTATTAAAAGAGATTTTTCATTTTTTAAAATATGAATTATTATTATATGTGAAAAATTATATTTCATATTTTCATATTTATTATTTTCTGTTCAAATATATTTATAGTATATTTTTAGTACATTTATAGTGTATGTGATGTCAAAAACTTTTTTCCTCAGAATGTATGTATGCATACGTATATATGTATATATGTATTGTAAAAATATGATCGCATTAATAATAAAAAAGTAAATATTTCTTTAGTTTTTTTATCGTTTAGTCCTTTAAAGTTTATTTTGTTAATATGAAAGAAATCCACTAGCATTTTCTAGTTACTTTATAAATCTCTTTCAGCATCAAAATTGATTTTCTTTATTATTATGTTATATTAAAAGAATTTTAAAATTTTATTTTTCTCTTAATTTTTATAAAATATAAAAAAAGACAATAAAATTTTAAAGATAATGTCACAAATAAATGCTGAATTATGTACAATTTAATTATTCATTAAATAAATAATCGTTTTTTTAATTTTATTTAAATTTTCATTATAAACTATTTAAAGAATTTATAAATTACTATTATTTTATCATAACAAAAAACAAAAATGCAATGATTAAATTTAATAATAATTATAATAATAATACGTTATTATTATGTGTGTATAAAAATGCATATCGAAATTTCATTGCATATAAAAAAGCAAAAACTAAAAATAGTAAAAGTATAAAAAATAAAAGCTAAAGCAGTATTTTGATATGAGAGCTGTTTAATAATAATGACTGTGACTATGACTAGCACACACTAGTACATACCCCGAGCAAATTCCTTGGAACATATCCTTCATGATCCTTGAGCTTAGCCCAATACCATTCCCTTTCCTGTTCATCACCTTTTCTGGTAATAGTGATTTTATCACTATCCTTAAAGCTAAGTTCATCTGAATTTTGAGACTCATAATCGTACACTGCAAATACTATGCCGCCATTCAATAGTCCTAATTTTTCCTGAATGCCTATTATTAAATGCAAAAAAATAAATAAAAATATAAAACGAAATAAAATGAGTAAAATATATGATTTAAGCTCAAATATGACAGATTCAACCCTAAGGTAATAATGAATTTGTGTAATTCAATGATATGAGAAAATATTATATAAGAAATAATAGAAAAAAACATAGGCACAGACACGTATACATACACATAAGAGTCACATATAAAGTAAAGTATAAGTGAAGTGAAATAAAAGCATAATAAAGAAATAATAGCATTAAGTTATAGTATATATTAGTAAATACCGTAGAGATATTGAGAGCATCCGTCAAATCCCTCTTCGTCTTTGTCACACTTTTCCGCAGCCGTTTCCTGATCCGAGAGTGTCGTCGCGAATATACACGCGCCGTGTTTCACTAAAAACTTCACCATAGCCAAATTATTGCACGATGCCGCACAATGGAGCGGCGTCCTTTAAACAATTTAACATGATAGTACATGTGAGTATATAAATAGTACACAATATAACGTTTAAAAGAGTATATTTTCTTTATACACTAAAACCTCTTTAAGACCGAAGTCACTTTTGGGCGGGAAATTTTTCTTTTTCTAATTTACTACCATAGAATGAAAAAATGGAACTAAACGTTAACATAATGGAATAGTACATTCATAGTGTTAATTATATATTTTTATTATTAATCACATGTGTAACATAAGGAAGTTTCAGTTTTGTAGTGTCTTTAATAAGAAAAAAGTTGTGTTTTCGACACATTCTGTATTACAGAGGTTTTACTGTAAATAATAAAATAAATTATATATATGGGGATATATGTGTATATATTGGAGTATTGTGGCGAATTTTGTACGCGTATGAAATGCGTTTGAAATGAATGAATGAATAAAAGAAATGAACGAATAAAGTGAAAGAATAAAGAAATAAAAAAAATAAAGAAAATGTGCGAAAAGAAAGGCAAAGATTTAGCGTGAAATGTGTGGGATTTATATGAGCGATTTAGTTTCATGTGAGGACATAGGGCCATATAGTGTTAGTATGTATTAGTGTATGTATTAGTGGTGTTCACATACCATCCATCACTATCCTGAGCATTGACATCGCATCCATTTTCAACTAAATATTTGACAATATCCAAATGACCCGCGCATATAGCATTATGTAATGCCGTTATACCCTCGTCATTGGCTGCACTCGGATTTGGCACCTTTCATTTAATAAATCATTAATTAATATAACTAAATACGGGTGTATATATATAAATTTAATGTCAGTATATAATATTATAGATGAATATATAATAATATTATTAAAATTATACGCACACATATTCTATACTTAAATAACTTATGATTAAATTATCTAAATATATATATGATGATAAAACACTACACTCAAATAATGAGAGATAATAAATGTCTGTTAATTCATGAGTGTTCATTTTGAAAGTTATAGAGATATTAAAGGGTGCGGTTTCATTTAATAATTCTCTTAAAAAATAGTAATGTTAACTTTTTATAAAAATAATAAAACATTAGTTATATAATAACGATGCACTTTGAAAAAATTATTATATTTCGTGACTAAACATTAAATCATTGTACTATACTCTTATGATTAAATAGTGGATATTAAAAGAAAGGAGAATTTGAGATATAAACAAAAATTTAATTAATAAAATGTTTCGTTATCATATAATATAAAATAAAATTTAATGATAATAATAATGGAAAGGAAAGTGTGCGAATATATTATTAAATAAACGAAATATTTCAACGTATTTATTGTCATACTTAATGTATACTAAAATGTAAAAAGTATATAAAAAAAGCGTTGTACACACTAGTGTATATACTAGTAGTGAATACATGAGTTTATATATGATAAAATATTCGATGAATGGTACAAAGGACATAGGATATAAAAAGTATAGTATACATACTAGTGTATACTACTAGTGGATGTGTATACCTGAGAGGCTGTTTTCTTCACTAATTCGAGTTCCCCTTCGAGAGCAGCATCTAATAGTAGAGCTAAAGGGTCAAAAGAGACTCTTCTGGCGATGGCACCATAACATGCCGAAGAACCGGACGAACCGCTCCGATCACTCTTTGATGGTGATGCATGATGTTGACTCTTCAAATTGCCTTTCGTACGCTTTATTCCAACGCTAGTAATGCTAGTAATGGTACAATTATTTGTTGATGGGGACAAAATATCAGCAGCTGATGGTTGTTGTGATGTTAGTATCTGTGGCGGGGGTGTACATTCTACTTTTATGGCGTCAATTAATTCACATCCTGATTCTTGTGTTTGTTGTGAATGTTGAGTATTCATAGGGATATCACTGACGCTACACTCTTTGTCAGTGGAATCTTTGCATTTTTCTATAGTGTTTGCATCGCATTGAGATGTTTGTTGATCTGATGCTAGTAATACGGCTGAAGATAAATCAATACCCATTTGCGATTGAGATTGTGATATGGCATTAGTTTTAGCACTTAAAGTTGAAGTGTCAATAGACTTTCCATTTGCAGATAGTGATGCATTAACCGCATTCATCGATAATGACAGTTCATGTTCCATTTCATTGTCAACTATCATTGGACGTCTCTTCACTTTATGCCAATCTAATGACGTCTTCGAATTCATACTCATATTGTTATTAATGTTATTGTTTTTCGTAATTATAGTATGATCTAAATTAGTATTATCATTAGTATTATCCGTGTTCAGAGTGTTGCTATTACCGCTTAAAGACGCTATCGATTTTATGTCATTATTGTTAGTGGTGTTATGAGTGGATAAAGATGAAGATAATGAAGAAGATGATGATGTCAATTCATTGCCAATTATTGAATGTCCATTTAAATTCGTGACATTATCATTAATTGTACTGTCATAAGATGAAACCGTACTAATGACAGATGTTGAATTTGGAACTGATTCTGTAATATTCTTATTATTCACATGCATATTCACTGATGGCACTTTATCATCGTATGGGTGTACATTATGATGCTGATGATGATGTTGATTTTGCATCTGCGAATTCATTAATCCGCTCTTAACATTCATTGCATTGTTATACGTCCTTTGAATACCCATTGTTGTATACGGATACCTAAAAATACAATGCAATCGAATGGATAATTATATATATTATAAAATTACATATATACATTATCAAACATTATATTTATATAATATATTATATGTGTTATGTTATGTAATAAATAAAATTATAGATTTCGCAACAATTTCTGAGTGTAAATTTTTATTCACCCTTTGACTTTATAATATAATAAATAATGTTTTTGATCAAAATTCACATGATCAAAATCGTAAATCATCATCCGTACATTGTCATAGTAAACATAGTATATTATAGTTTAGCACTATGATATTATCCATTGAATATGTACAAAAAACTATTATTCAATCGCTATTTAATATCATAAATTTATTATAAATGAATCGATCATTTTTATTACATTCCTCACACCCTTTCATAAAACGTTAATACATTAAAACCTTTGAAATAAATAACTCATATCACTGTAATCATTTAAATATAAAAATAATTCATTTAAATACATAATTCATATATAATATAAAATTATTTTAAATTTAATATAAAATATTTTAATAGTGTATGATTAAGTATTTTCCTTTACGCATCATTTAAATAAATTACAAATAAATAACTTTTAATGTTATATATTTGTCAGGTTTTAGTGTATTTTTAGACATATCAAAATACTTATATGTTATTTGTTGCAAAAATCAAAATTAAAGTGACTAATTTTTTGGAAAAAAATCGTTCCAAATATTAGTTAATATAAAAAAATTAATGAAATAATGATAGAGATAAACTAAAGTGTGAACATTTACTAATTTTTTTCAATAAAAAAATGTGCAATTTTTTTAAAGTTTAATAATAGCATAGTAACTATATATAACTGTTATATACACTGTGTATATTATACAAATAGTGATACGCTATTTTGTGCATAGATATTTTTATATTCAATAATATAAGAGTAAAGACCTCAGCCAATATCATTAGGAAATGTAAAAAAATTCATATAATGCCGTTATCATGAGTGTAATAATAGCAATGCACGGAAAAGAGTGTATTAACTAAATAAAGATTAAATATAACTAAAAATAATGATATTAAAACATAAATTACTTTTGATATTAGAAAAATTCGAAATGAATGGGAATAAATGAAATAACTATAAATGAATAGCTATATATTTATATAGAGAAAGAGTATATATATATGTACTATCGACGAATGTATATACTAATATACTTACACTACAAATATGATAGAATTTATCTACTATTAGTAGTGCTTACTTCTACTTGTAGTATTTACTACTACCTAGAATACTAATACAACTACTAGTACTAGTAGTAAGTATGCGAAAGTACGGTAATAGACCAATGCTTGTTAAGAGTAAAACATCTCTTATGATAAAGAGAAAAAGAAAAGGAAAACATAAAAGAAAATTCCTTTCATCAGTACTTTCATAGTCTATTATTTCAATGACAATGGTATAGAGAGAGGGGAATAGCTTTTGCGTGTGCAGTAATAATCAATATAAAAGTAATAGAGTATTGTGGAGACACTCGAAACTCATGGATTTACCTATAGTTAACATTCAATGGCAATGCTGATGATGATGTCGATGATGCTGTTGACGATACTATCGTTTGTGCTGAGGAAATGACATTGGAATTTGTCGATACTGAAGAAGAACACGATGATGATGATGATAATGATGATGATGTCACATTTGTTCTTTTCTCATATAATGCTGATGATTGCGGTATTAATGAATTCGATTTAAGTATTGAAATGGCATTATCGACCGTATCAATAGCGGGTGATTGTCGCGGCGGCGGAACGGGTTTTACGGGAATTGAGGGCTTTGGTGGTAGCAGCGGCTTAAACTTTTGGGGTATTCCCAAATATTGGGAATTATCGTTAATTAAGGCTTTTGATGTGGGAATTGGTGTGGGCACAGATGTGACATGAGATACGACTGTTGTTGGCACAGGGCAATTTTGACTCGTGTTTGGGTGACATTTTTGACTGTTATTAAATAGTGGTTTTATCGGTAATACATTTCCGGGTAATTTCGTAGTAACACTGTCCGCATATGGCACGCCTTTTTGTTGCTGATGATAGTAATTCTGTTGATACTGTTGTTGAGACTGTTGTTGTTGTCTGTGCTGTGAATATTGTACTGAATTATTAGTATTATTATTAACATTTGAATTGTTTTGTATCATTTTCAATGGTGAAACACGTGAGTTAATAACATGCTGATGATGGGCATTATTATTCGCATTTTGTACATTATTCATAAGTGAATGCTCAGCCAAAGAGCTGCAGCTACTTCCTGATGGTGATGGTCTTTCCTCAATAGTTCCTTTAGTTAATTTTGTTAAACCGTTTGTATTTAGTGATGTAAGTATTGTACCATTGTTGTTAGTGTTATTACAATTACTATTATTGTTGCTATTATTACTAATAGAATTGGGCAGCATTCCATTGACATTCACTTTGGCATTCACTGTGGAAGATTCACAATCACTTTTATTGTTGATACTCAATTCAGGAATCATGTTATTATTCCCTATTTTATGTGCACTATTTCTAGTACTAAATTTTGTATTATATGGCAGTGTTTGATATTTTGGGTCCATTTTATTACCCAAAAAGTCATGATTAGTGTCGTTGAGATGGTCATTCTATCATCAAATAAAACAATTGTTACATTATTACTATTTACTCATGTCAATAGTATTCCGTAAAATGAGAAAGTATTACACAAAAGACTATCATTGACTATCATTGTTAGTCAATGGAAAGATTTATCATTAATAATAAATGTGAATAAAGAGGAAACGGAACACTAAAGTAAAGGTTAATATTAACTATGGTAAAGTACCTTTTGTTCTCTTTGAAGAGGTTCAACAGCAGCGATATTGGCACTCAAAGGTCTTAATTTGTGACCATGTCCCGGATGACCGATTGAGCTTCGAAGTATAGGATTTGCTGAATTTAGACCCACATTATGATGTGTAATAGCGTTAGTACGGCTCAGGGTCGAATGCATCTGTGATGATAATTGTTGATTAATCTGTCGTTTTCGCGCTAATCTCTGTTGCAATTCACTAATCCGCTCATCAATTTGTAGCATCTCCGATTGTCTCTGCGAAAGTAATCCCTTTTTATGCGCTAAATCTTGACTCTGCTGTTCCGAGAGCTTTGTACGATACTAGCGTTAGTAGAAAATGAAAGATATATATAATGAAAATAAAATGACTTTTTTATAGTGAAAGTTAAGTATTTTTGAAACGAATTTTCTCATTTTTCTACCATTATAATGTCATTTTCAATACTATGAAATGACTATTTTATTACTCATTCATTAAGCATGCTCTTTATATGGTATTGTATGGTATTGCAAAAGTAATAGATTTTATTTATTTCAACTAACTATTTACCCTATTGTAACTATTACTATTACTTGCTAACTAGTATTATGCACAACTTACAAGTAATTCCTGTCGCAATTTTTCCAATTCAATTGTATGCTTTCCATTAGTAATTCCGTTAATATGATAGCTGTTAGTAGTGTTTCCTTTTCTCAATTCATCCAATTGTCTGGTGAGGGCATCAACTTTCGCTAGTGCCACTGACAATTCCTTTTCCTTTTCACTATACAGGTTACGTATCGATTCCAATTCAGACGCTATTTAATTCATATCAAATATTAACATAATTAATACATACGTTAATACACACATCATTATCTATTGATAATCAATGCATAAATATGTAAAAATGTCACTTTTTAAATGACGCTTTTAATTTTTGTTTTATATATTAATACATAATGTATATTCATTTTGGCTTTAGACATATTTACGATTTCCTTTTTTATGGTACGGTTAAATAAACATAAATAACGTATATATAACATATTAATGGAAACATGTTTACTATTTAATACTATTTAATACTATTTAATAAATAACAATATTTTTGGTTTCGTTCTATATCTTACTATAGTTACATACTTAAGTTACTATGGTAATCCCTTTTTAATGTCTAAAGCAATTTTGAATGTTAATATATTATATTACATATATAATTAATAAAAAGAAAAGAAAATTTAAAAATGATTATTTTCGATATTTAATAGTAATTTAACGAAAATATTTAAAAGAAAATAATGATTTAATTATTAGTTAATTATTAGTTATTAAAGGAATGAATTAAGAAAGAGGGTCACGTCAATAGAAAAGGCGTAAATGAAAGCATTTGAATAAAATGAGTGTATTTTAACATATAATGACCCATATTTTCAATTATTATTAATATTAATATATAAATGACATTTATAAAAACTTTTATATTAAGTATTTATTAACGATTATAGTCATTTTCATTATACGCTAATACCAAAATCAACTATACATTAGTATATATACTAATAATATGTGCATTAAGACTTAAGGGATGCGGCATGTTCATTAAGCAATAAGTTTCTCGGGAATCATTTATCTTTAGGGTCTCACGTGATTCACATCTATTAACTTTTGGTATTAGTGATGGAGAAAAGTATGGCATATCAAAAGTGTACACGAAAATATGCTGAAAATTACTAATAATGTTTACTCTTATATCATAACTCATAATGTAATAACATAATGTGGTATTATCGGACATGCATTTTCCACCCTCAGACATTCATTCCATTTTAGTATATACTTTCATATTACATTTACACATTAAATTATTTAATTAAAAATTTTTATATTAATTAAGTTTATGCTGAGGCAATGATGCGAATAATGAACATAATTAACACAAAATAAAGATAATAATAATAATAATAATTATAAATATAATGTTTTATTAATTTGTTTCTTAAAAATTAAAAAGCAAATAAAAGAGCTATTCATTTGGGGACTATAATCATAATTATTATTACATTCTTTAGTATGCATATTAAATATGCGTATAATGATGTACACTATGAGCTAATGAATAGTACGCATTAGTGTTTTAGAAATTTTTATATTAATTCCTTTACGATGGGGTATGCTGAATTATTACCATTATTGTGTCGTCATCTTTTCCTGAAGATTATCATTGTATCAAAAACTAGTGCCGTAACATATTATAAGCTTTAGGGTTTATACATACTGAATAGACTAGTGACTAGTACAGTACAGTAGTGGTATTGTGCTCTTTTTTCGCCTCAATTCAATTCCATTTCCGTTAACTGCAATTAGTGTATATTGAAATGCACGGAATAAATAGCAAATGACATCGTCTAAAATGTCATTTTCTCATAATGATGAAGAGAAAAACTCAAAAATAAAAATTTTATAATAAAAATACATAAATAAGTACTATAGAAGTACTATTACCAGTTACTAGTTAATAATGTATAAAGTATAAAGTGAAAATTACTAACTATTACCAAACTGAAGCATTAATCACAATCACATCTGTTAAAATTTGACATTAGAGTGTGCATAATAAACTTTCATTATTATTAAACTTTTAATTTTTAAACTATTGAATGTCAAAGAGTTAATTAATGCATTAAATAATAATAAATAATTCATTATATCATTTTATTTTAGTTTTTATTATTTTTAAAATTTAAAATGTCATATGATATCAAAAATAAAATTTTATTAATGGAAAATTACTGTTAAATAAAGAAAAAAATTATGTGAATATATGTGCAATAAATAGAAATAGAAAAAGTAAAAGTGTATTTTACTAATTTTAAATTATTATATTATATACGAATAAATTTTAAACATGTGATAACTCTTAATACACAT
>JAQIXB010000288.1:0-20436 GCA_034697405.1 Mesoplophora pulchra | reverse complement strand
AAAGTCAAATATGTGTTATTTTAAGGGAGCGTCACATACATTCGTTATACGGTGTATATGAGAGATTCGTCTTATACATGTATCATTTTACATAAAAATGAATAAAACTCACATTTCGTTTTATACACGAATCGTCGCGATTCTCGCGATTTTACGGTATTCATTTTTTATAATTTTAATGATTATTTTATAAATTTCACCATTGAATTGTCCGATTTTAGTTTTTTAATATTATTTTTTTATTAAAAATGTCGTTTCACGTTATGAACTACCGAATTTACTATCAAAGTTCACAATATTACTTTTGATCATAGTGTTCAAAAAATGTCTAAAAAATAACCAAATAACTAAATACGGACTTTTGCAGAATTTTTCAGAAAAACAGTGAAATGCGGAAATTCGGCAAAAATTTTAATGCATATTTATGGTATTTATCACTTGATTCGTACACATTTCTTAGTTTCCGCACGATTCAGTTACGATTCGTAATTCGGAATTTCCGCATATTCCCATCTCTGATAATAACACATTTTAAAGAAATGAATGAAAAATCTAAATATTAATATAACTATTACCTGCATTACTTTAGAAAAGTATATTGATATAATATACATGTATTCCGTGTCCAAATGAGTGCAGCAAAAATTATATTATTAAATTTTAAATATGAATATTTACATTTATTTTTTGAATTTATATAATAAATTAAAATACATGTATATACATGTATTAGGTCTGAGGATATATAACGTGAATTTATATGTTAATTTTAATTTTACATATAAATGTTATCTTTATATGCATTTGAATTTTATTTAGTTTATTTAATCACAGAAAATAGAGAATGATAAACCCGTAAAGCCAATGGATGTGCCAATATTGAATGAGTTTTTAAAATGGGGAATTCCGTGCCGATCATTCCATTTACCTGATGTCATCAGAAATATTTCATCGTTAAAAGAGCGTGAATCACAATTTAAATATAAATTTTGCCGTGAAAATTGTAAACATAATCAACAATTTTCTGATGAATTACAATTAAATGATGATCATAGTGATTTTTCTCTTTTAAAAAATCTTAAATTATCAAAAAGAAAAGTCATTTACGCATATGAAAATGATTATGTTATAATGAATTGTGAAAGGTATGTATTCATAAAATACAACTATTGTTTAGTACAAATAATTAACTTTTCATGAATAATGTGTGCTTTTGAGGAATGTCCCAATGAATGCTAAAACAGGGTTTAGTCTTTAAAAAAGATAATAAATAATAAATTTTTAAAATTTTGATTTCCATTAAAATCACATTTTCCAAATATTTTAAAAAATTACCCATATTTTGCATTATTCAAAAATTGCCTCAAAAATAAGCAAATTTTTGGAAAAGCATTTTACGAAAGGAACGAAATGAACTAAAGAATTGACGAATGCCATTTTTTCCCAAAAAAAAATTATATAATTAATTTAAATACGAAAAGAATTATTACCGTTTTACCTCTTCTTAGTTCTGATATTTTTTTTTGTTTTTGCAAAATAAAAGCCCATGGCTTCTATTTTGTTCGCAATTTGTTTTAAAAAATTGATCTTTAACGAATAGAAGCATTGGGCTTAACTTTAATAGTTTCAGTTTATTTATTATAATTTTAAATATTTTTAAGTTAAGTTTTGATGTATATTAATATTTTTAAAATTTTAATTAATAAATTATAATTTATAGCATAATACAAAATTTATGATGAATAATATTTTAGATAAACATTTTTAAGTGTTTAATTAATTATATACATATTTATTATTCATTTAAATGCCGCAATAAAAGTGTCAGAACCTTTTATTGCCATTATACTATTCTAATATTTGTAAATATTTATTTTTAATTATTTTATTTATTTATAAATACAAAAAAATCGCTAAAAACATTATATTACATTATGATTAATCATAATTTTATAAAAATAAAATAATTATTTTTATCATTTAAAAAAAATCATACTAAAAGTATACTAAAATTGAATAGAGATTCTGATATGGGGTTTTATCGATGGACTAATTACAGTGAAGAAACAGATACTCATTTCAGCATAAATCCGCTGCGTATTTATGAGAAAAGCAATAAACGCGTGAAAATTGATTTTATGAATAATTTGCACATTACGAATGTGCTACCATCAGATTCAGCATCATATATGTATGCATTAATATATGATATAAAAGTTTTATGTGCACCCAATTATAATGCGAAAATTATATTTATATTTATATATTCATTCACAATGAATGAATGCACTGTATTTTCACCCTTAACTTTCATGTATCATTTTTATAATTTTTTCATTCTGTCATTTGCAAATGACGATGGATCATCATCATTCAATTGCAACGCTATGCTTAAATAAAAGCATTATTTAACATTTATATGTATTTTTTTAAAAAAATACATACATTATAATGATTATTTACTATATTTTTGAGATTTATATTAATATATGTGTTTTTATAAAATAATTATGATTATAGATATCATCATAATTCAGAATAAAATGCATTTAAATATTTTAAAATTCAAATATTAAGTCAAAAGTATAATGTAATATATAATTTATTATAATTTTTACGTTAAATAATAATTTTTAACATTTAATTTTTAAAATTAAAATTTTAAATTTAAATTTAAGATAAAACTTTTATTACACGAAATGATGATAAAAAAAATTGTGTAAAATAAAAAAGATGTTACTTTATATTAAATATAAATATAAATATTCATGATATGCTATTAATTTAGTAATATATACTAATGTATTAGCGGACAGTGAAATATTAGAGTGTCCACTAATATTGATAGTATATTTCTACCTTTTGTTCAACTTTTTGTTAACATTTTGACACTTTCAGATGTTTCCATCATAATGTGATGATCGCATTAACAAAATTAAAAATAAAATCATCACCGATTGAAAAATCCTATGGTTTCATATGGAAAATTCTGACGCATTTTATAACATATTATATAATGATCATCGTCATTGTTTTATCATATTCTTTATACAAAAATATGAATTTAAAAACTGCGATGTAATGACATGTAATATTATGTAATATTTACTTTTATATTTTAAAATATATATATTTAGATATTTACTTTTATTTTTATATGCACATATGTCAATTTTTAATGTTAACATATCCATTTAATTAATTATCATAAAAATAAATGAATTAAAACATAAAAATTTATATGTTTATGTTTATAAATAATGAAATAATTTTTTCATTTAAATATATATTATAATAATATAGAAATAAATAAATGCATATATCAAAATATAATGATCTAATGTTTCATTTAAACGTTAAATAATTACATTCCAAAAGTAAATATAATAAAAACCATTACTTTTGGAAAATGAAAAATTTACTAAATGTATATAATGAAATTTTTGTGAATAATTATGTTTCAATAATTATTTAAGTAATTTTTTAAAAAAATTATATTATTATAAAGTTACAAATTAAATACTGATTATAATGATAACTAAAGTAATGTAATATAATGTTAAAGTGTATAATTTTATTGATTCATGAGACTGAAGATGCGACCGTATCATTTTGCGTTTCGTGTAATTTAAGGGTTTTCCGCGCCATTTCTATGACACCATCACGGGTCTGATTACCGCCGATGAAACCATTCGCGTGAACAAAAACACAGTCTGAGATCTGAGATTTTTGCGATAATTCATCATCCCTCAGCCCATGCCAATCCTCATTCAATGGAATACGCAATGTAAAGGAATTGGGATCTGTGGGAACGGACTGCACTCTCCAAACATCGTTTGTGTCCGCGAATATTACGAATTTAATTAACGGCTGAACATTCAGTTCCTTTTCCAATTCAAATAAATGCATTTTCCACGGAATTCCGCCTTTCGGCAGTTCAATGATTTCGCCGCTGCGATCCATTTCATAACGCAAATTAATGGCCGAATGAACGATTTCTTTCGCGGGAAACCAAAAGTCAGCATAATATTGTAATTTATCTTTAAATTCATTTCCGACCATAGTCATGGCCTTTTGAAAGCGTTCGAATACAGCGTCATCAGAAAGTGTTTCATTCCATTGTGAGTTAAGATTCGCGACGCGTGAACTCAGACCCGTGTTTATCGTGTATTTCGGTACACCGTCATACATCGAAATGCCATTGTCAATCGCATCAATTTCCATAACGAAATTCTCATATATTTTATCGAAAACGATATGCGTTCTTTCATCGTCATCATTCGCATTTAGCATATTCGCAATTATCCGATGCCCGAAATGCGCGAATATGAGTCCGGCACTGCTCAGCTTTATCGTCCATACTTTGCCAATAACCGAATTAAGTGTCTCATTAAATGAACGCTGATGATGGTCATAACGATGTGTTAATGGATCATAGACCCCTCCGACGTCCACAACAATGTCACATTCGGACAGTTTTTGAGGATCGCGTGTACGTACTATGGTGGCATTTTTATACTGCGGTAATGTCTTAAGCATGAAACACGCTAAAGCCTCATCACAATGGAATACACCATTATGAGTGCCGATCTTTGTTTCGATACAATTTGTGTCTGAACAGTGTCTTTTGACGGTACTCAGATCCATCGCCGATAATCGTAATGTTAATGATTTCGAAGTTTTTATGACCGTTAATTTTTTGAATTTCAATGATAATTCACGATTAATTACACGTAAAATTATTGATGATGATGATGATAATATCATAAACAAAATTTTAATTTTTTTTAAAAATTAATTTTTTAATAAAAAAATAAATATGAATAAAAAGTATTCTCATAAATTACTTTCAATGATTAAACATAATAAATATATGGCAATTAATTATGCGATTAATAAATATATGAATCATTTACTTTTAAAATATAAATTTTGTGAAAAATTAAAATTAATAATGATATATAAATAGTGTAATGATTGATTTTAACGTGAGACACGCACAAAATTCATATCTAAAATATTACAGTATATGTTTATATATAAAATATATTATAAAACGACAAATCTTTTATATTAAAAAATTATTAAAAATTTTTATCTCAATAATTACGTAACATTTTTTTAAAAATATTCAATTATTAAATAATAAAAAAAAAGTGTGCATATACTTTATGAATATAAAATCTTTAACATCATCATTTTAAATGCAAAATTCAATTGCAAAATTCGCATTAAATTATAAGAAAAAAATGAGTTAATGCATGTAAATGCATTAACTCATTTCATAGTCTCATGGACTGTTAAAAGTTTAGTGCGTTTTTTGTGCGAATATAGTCTCAAAATAGAGATTATAATGTGTTTGCATAGAAAAAGAAGTGTGTAACAATAAAGGAGAGGAAAAGGTGTATAAGAATATGGGGACGTAATTGATGGACATGATAGAGAATGCATTGTACAGCGTAAATGCATTGAATAATGCCGGTATGATCTCTGCCAATGGTACAACAGAGTGAAGCACGTATAAGAGGAGTGAATGTAAAGAGCGTTCATATTGTGTATAATCTATAGTTATATATGATCCTAAAATGGTTGCGATTCTCAATCCATTGAAATATGAATAAAAATCATTTAAATATAATTATTAAATGCATAATTAATATAAAAGTGTGACATTTTTAATTAATTTATTTATTTCACGATATTAATATTTCTTTGACCATAGTTAAGGTAATTATGAAACAATTATTGCATTGAAATAAACGAATGAAAACGTAAATAAAATAAATGAACGGTCATAATGTTATATTTTGACATTGGATTTGTTTTATATTAATAATGATAGAATTTAATTGAATTTTATTTAAATGATGATTATAATTAATTATTAATATGATTTATTAATGAATGAATCGTATGTCATTAGTTTAGCATTAGTTAATTGTGCAAAAATTAGAATCAAATCACACATTTGTGCTGTGATTTTATATATGCCTTTAATTTTTATATATAAATATATGCACATATAATTGTATTGTTTAATGTTAAATGTTATACCATAATCTTATCATTTTTCTTCACTTTTTTTAGATTTTTCTTATCATTTATCATTTATTAAAAATTCTTTTTTTGGTTTTTTCGCACATCGAAAGCATCGGAACATCTTAAGTTTGGATTTTTATTAATTTCATATTCCATTATATTCATATATATGTTTATCTATTAAATGATGATGATCATATGATAATGTGATTCCTGTGATTATATAAATGTATATATATATATAAATATTTAATCAAACATCAGATCAAATATCCGATCCGAAATCGATCATTTACCGATCGTGTTTATTAATAGTGTCATAAAATTGAATATATATATACATAAATGATGATAAAAGATCATAGGATATAAATGTATGGAAAGTATTCATGAGAATAGTATTTTTTGAAATTAATTTTAACGCATATATTATTCGTTATTATAAATTCAGCGTTTTGCTTTTTTCGTTAATTAATTCATAATCATTCATCATATTTTTTATGGAATTTAATTTATACATTGAATTATACGATCGAAAAATATAGTATCATTATATATATATATATATTATATTATATAATAAATGAGAATATTATCAAAAGTTTTGGATGCAAAAGACGTTAAACCATTGTTGTGATGTGTAATATCAGATAATAATAGAATTTAATTATCACTTTAAAATGACATTATCGTTAATTTCATCATTATCAATCGGCATCATCATTATCAGTGTCATCACAATAAATAGTGATTTATAAAAAATTTCAGCATATTATTTGTATATTGTATATTGTAAATTAGTACATTGTAATAGCGAAAGACATTTAATAATATTGAAATAAAAGCGTGGAAATGTCAGCACCGAATATGACATCGCACTCACTTCAGGCACCACCATCGGCTTTCGTCGATAAAATTGACCCCTTTAAGAAAGGGTCATTGAAAAGGAAACAAAAGAAATCTCAAGGGTCATCGCGGTATCGATTAACTAGCGAAGTCGAACTACAGCCATTACCATTACTAAAAGGTAAACACCATTAATATCTCAATGAAGACACTTTTCAACACCATCGAAATCTCTTTTCTATGAATATACTATGCATTAACTATACCTTTACTATGAATATAAAGCATGCATTTGCCTTTTATTGGAAAACACATTTCAATATAATCGTATTCCATTTATATGTATATCAATATTTATTTAATCGCATTTCATTCATTCATCGCTCATTTTTAATTTAAACATTTAAACATACATTTAAATACTATATTTTGATATTTACATATAAAAGTAAATTTAAAATTTAGTTTATTATGAAAAAGGATTTAATTTTGATATTTATTGATGATAATTACTTAATTTGAATGTTAATGATATAGTAATTAAAGTTAAGATGTTAGTTGATGGTAGTTGATGTTAGTAGACGTGATAGTAAATGTTTGTTGTTATAGATGTGGCTCAACCTGAACAGGAGGCCCTTTTCATACGCAAATTGCGACAGTGTTGTATCACATTCGATTTCATGGACCCAGTCTCAGATTTAAAGGGTAAAGAGATCAAACGTGCGACACTCAATGAATTAGTCGATTATATAAGTGCGGGCCGTGGGGTCCTCACAGAGCCCACATATCCCGAGATTATTAGAATGGTATGTTAACATTTTATTTATATATACTTTTTTAATATTTATTGATTTTTTCATTTTTATATCGGTAATTTAATATAACGCTTTAAATGAGAGAATGTATATTATTATATATTATATATTCTTTCATTATAAACGAATGAAATATTTACATATAATAAATTAATATATTTTTATTGCTCTTTACTTTTATTAGCATTTTATATTTAATTATTTTTTATTTTTAAATTCGTTTAATAAATTAACACTTTTGATTTACTTATTTTTTAAATATATATACACAGATATCATGCAATTTATTTCGTACATTACCACCCTCCGAAAATCCCGATTTTGACCCGGAAGAGGATGACCCTACGCTGGAAGCGTCATGGCCGCACCTGCAATTGGTCTATGAATTGGTGCTGCGATTTCTCGAATCCCCCGATTTTCAGCCCACGATCGGCAAAAAAGTTATTGATCAGAAATTTGTGTTACAAGTAAATGACACCTCTTTTTATATGTTAAACACATTCATTGTTTTTATTCGCATTTCATATACACTATTGTTGTTTAGCTCTTGGAACTGTTTGACAGTGAAGACCCACGGGAAAGGGACTTTCTTAAGACAGTTCTGCATCGTATTTATGGGAAATTTTTGGGTCTCCGCGCGTTTATTAGAAAACAGATTAATAATATATTTTTGAGGTTCATTTATGAGACGGAACACTTTAACGGTGTCGGAGAATTGCTCGAAATATTAGGGAGGTACGTATTGTTGTTACATGTATTGTTGTTACATGTATTGTTGCTTTTTATCACTTTCTCAATCACTTTTATTATGCTCTTCAAAAGTGTAACGATATGCGCATTAAAATACTCATTATTAACTCAGATTTTATATATTCATATATTACTTTATTTTAGGATTTATTTATTTAATATTTTATAAATTCATTTAAAGTTTTAATAAAATTATTAAAAATTACATATGCAATTCATATGTAAATAAAAAATTATTTTCATATGAAAAAATTATTTAATAAATTATAATTTTAATATAAAAAATTAATAATTTTATTAATAATAATAATGAAAATGATCTTTTTATTTTAGTGAATAAATAAAAAGAATGATATTAATTTAAATTAATTTACATTTTTATAGCATTATAAATGGTTTTGCGTTACCCCTTAAAGTGGAACATAAACTGTTTTTGGTCAAAGTCCTCATTCCTTTACATAAACCTAAATGTTTAGGTCTTTATCATGCTCAAGTATGTGATAATACACATTTTAATACACATTTTAATAATAAAAAATGAAATAATATATATATACGAAAATTTTTATTGATTAATATATTTAATATGATTAATGATACAAATTAATTACTTAATATTTATTGCATTTTTATTGCGTTAAATGAATATAAGCATATAAATGAATTTAGTATTAAAATGCACTTTTATTTGACATTTTAGTTGGCGTATTGTGTCGTGCAATTTCTGGAGAAAGATGCCACACTGACAGAGCACGTGATAAACGGTCTTTTAAAGTTTTGGCCCAAAACGTGTTCTCAAAAGGAAGTGATGTTTTTAGGGGAAATCGAAGAGATCTTAGACGTTATTGAACCGACGCAATTCGTTAAAGTACAGGTCGCACTTTTTAGGCAAATCGCGCGATGTGTTTCGAGTCCACACTTTCAGGTATACTAAAAAACACTAATTTCACATTATTTTATTATTAATGCACATTCATTATATTTTAATAAAATAATTTTTATGAAAAATTTTAAATAAAATTTCAGATTAAAATATTTAAAATTAGTTTTATATTATATTAAATGAATGAGAATTCGATTCAAATGTTTTAACTTTTATTATAATATACTTTTAGTAAAATATATAATAATTTTCTATTCAATTTTATATCAAAAAATAGAATTTAATATTTTATTTGAAATTCAATTATCCTATAAAATGTTATAATAAAATCGTTGATATAAACTATTTTTATACATTCGTATTACAATAGTATTAACTGAACAATAAAAATGTCATTCATAAATCGCAAACGTATGCACAAAAATAACAGTTTTAATGTTATAATGATGATGTATTCGCAGGTCGCAGAACGTGCTTTATACTTTTGGAATAATGAATATATTCTGAGCCTAATTGAGGAGAACAGTGCCGTGATAATGCCCATAATGTTTCCCGCGTTATATCGTATCTCAAAAGAACACTGGAATCAGACGATCATAGCATTGGTGTATAATGTTCTTAAGACATTTATGGAGGTTAATTCGAAACTATTCGATGAACTAACAGCATCGTACAAAGCCGAACGACAAAAGTATGTCACTTCTCTTATAGTTTACCTCTAAACCTCACGCTCAAATATTCATGAACAATTTATTCATAAAATAAAAATCCATACATTAAAGTAATTTATTAAAAATTTATTAATATATTTTTAATTAAAATGCAGCATATGTATTTATGTTTATAAATCATAATATAGAAATATATTTTGTTTAATATATTAATATATTAAAATAATAGAAAAACATAATAATAAACATTTTTATAAATATTTTTATATGACATTTAAAGTATTTGAATATAAAATATTATATTTTTATTTACATTATAATTAAATATTTATTATCGAAATATAAACCTTTTTTTAATTAAAAATATTTTAAATAATTTATAGTTACACTAAACCCCTTTTAAGACGGAAATACACGCATTTTTTAACAATGATTTTGAAATGATTTTAAAATACTAATGAATTGCATATGATTCGACATGATATGACCCCTGACCTCAAAACACAAAATATTCACAAAAAAATCCTAAATTCGGGCTCTTTTAATACGTTTAAAACAATATATTTTTAAGCAATTTAATGCTGCATTTAATTTCCCAATGATTTGAATGTCTGTTATTTTTCCGATTTTTGATATCATTAATTTTAATATTTGAAAAATGTAAAATTTGGCATTTTTAAAAATTTAAAAATCCCTAAATTATCACTCAATTATTTTAAATATATATATCATTGAATTTAGTATTAATTCATAATGAAATAAATCGTATGCATTTATTGTGATGATAAAAAATTAAAAATTATTTTTCACATTATAATAGATATTTACATAAAACTTTTAGGTTCACAATTACATTATACAAATATATGTTTAAAACTTTTATATGAAAACACTGATGATGAATATAATTTTTAATTAATATGAACATTATTCGATACATTTATGTTAAATTAAAATGTAATTCTGAATATATTGATATTCAATGTGTCGATATTTCAATTTTAATAAATGGTGAGGAATGTTTAAATTGAGAACAATTATTTTAATTTTAAAAATAGTCACATGACTATTTTTTCTTAAATATGATAAAATTTAACTATTCTTTAATACAATATATTAATACATTATATTTGTTTAAAAAATATTTTTATAAAATTTAAGAAATCCTTAAATTTTTGGCAAATAAATTTTATGCCAATCATTCGGACATGCGATACATAATAAATTATGTACGGCATTATAAATATGCTTTTTTCATATATGTTTTTATATATTTAATAAATAATTATTTTATTTATTATTTTAAAAATAATGAATTTAATTTTTTATCAGTAATTTTTTACATTACCGGGAACAGAGCGTAATAATTTTGGATAAATAAGTTGAGAATTGACAATTCTACACCAAAATGAGCATCATAAAGAGCACAAATTATAAAATGATTTACTTTTATATATATAATTTATATGGTTATGTATTATTATTATGGATATTTACTTTATATGTCAAAAAACATTTAGATTTATATACTCTGTTCATTATTGTTAGGGAAATGCATTTAATTGTATTTAAAATTAATTTAATTCAATTTTATTATTTTTTATAATTAAAAATTCTAATTTAATTAAAATAATTTAATTGCATTCTTAAGTTTATATACTACTAACAGTACTGATAAAGGATAATATTGCTGATTCTGTAATTTTAGGGTGTTTACAAATGATAGGAAATTTTGTTTTTATATTAATTCCCAAAATTGAGTAATTTTATATTATAAAATATGTATTGGAAATTTTAAAAGTGTTTCCAAAATCAAATAATTGAAAAATTGAGAAACATCTGTTCCTAAAATCGAGAAATAATAAACATTATTTTATATAGAAATGGGTTGGGATTCCTAAAAATGTTGCCATAATCAAGAAATTTACATTTAAACCAAAAATTATTCATTGAAAAAATGGAAAATTTTAAAGTGAATTTATTTAAAAGTAAATTTATATACATATATGTTAAATTATATATTATATGTTAGGATCATGCTTAAACTCGATACACTAACATAATGCTCGTACTTAATTTGAATCTAAAATTTTGATTTAAAAGCAAATTTTTAATTTTTCAAAATTATTTAATTAAAATTTTGAAACACAAATACCTTAAAGTACAATAGCTAAATAGGGCTATTACATGTAAGATATCATTAGAAATTTATTATCACATACAATTGAAATATGCCGGAATTTTTCGGTAACAGTAAGTAACAAATGACCGGTTTAAGGTTAAGTAAAATTATTACAAAATGTGGCATTATAAATGTCAATTGAAAGGTGTCGTTTATTAAAATATTAATTTACAATTCATTTCGTATTAATTGCCATTAATGTATTTATTAATGTATTTAAATGTGTATCATTAATTATCTTATGATAGTTTTAAGCATAGATATTAATGCAAAATCATGATATAAATTTAAATACAATAATGGTAATTAATATGAAATCGATTGTATAAATACACAGATCACACATTAAGAAATTGTATGAGAATTCGAACATAGAAGTATTACGACATATTTTCTTAAAGTATGTTATTCACAAAAACGGCATATTTGTAATATGCAAATATTAATTTTGTTAATTTATTAAAAAGTTAATTTCGCGAATTATGGAAATGCTTTGATCCTAAAATTATTTTCATGGACTGTAATAATGCTCATATTTTCAATATTTTTTTAATAAAACACATTTTACATACAGAATTTAAGTACAGTGAAGTTTCTTTCATACATAATCCGTTACGATAAAAAATTCTTTTATTTAAAAAGAATTACACATTATACTTAAGTTATAGCATAAGTTTAAAGTAAAAATAATTTTTGAGTTTACTTTTTATAAATTTTTTCCTTAAATTATGTATTTACATATGACAATAGCTTATGTTATTTGAAATGAATGATTTAAATGCTGATATATGAAAATGAATGTTCGTATTTTGGTGCTGACATTTTCAGTATTTATTGAATATGATGTGATATTAATGTATGATGTGATTGTGTTTCAGAGAGAAGCGGAAAGAGAAAGAGAGAGATGAATTATGGAAAAGACTCTCTCAATTAGAGTTGAATCACAGGGCCAAAATGGGATCATCGCCAACACCATTATCATCCATGAGTCCAGTGTCAGGGGCTCATAGTGCCGGCGGAGGCGGTTCTGCATCAACACCCATACCCTATGATCACACGTTTCTTCATCATTACGATTTAATGCATTCTAATGCTTGATGCTGATATATTAAAGAGTACAGTATCGTTATACATAACTCTTCCGCTTTTAGTTTATCGTTAATAAAATCATTAAATTGTAATAAACAATTTTAGGGAATATTATAATTATAATTTGATAATTGTTTTTATTAACTTTTAAAAGTTAATAAAGTGGAACATGATTGTTCTTTTCATTCATCATACCCGTAAAGAGAGAGAATATTTTTAGTTTTTCTTTTTAATTATAATGAAAGAAAAATTTATCTTAAGATTCATGAGCATCATATTGACTGACATTAGAAAGATGAATCCATTATTTAATAGTTTTAATTTTATAATTTTAGAATTTATAATTATTATTATTATAAATATTTAAATTAAAAAATAATTATAATTTTTTTCATTAATTAAAACTGTACTCTTTGTGATTATGGTGATGAATGAATAAGTAAATGAATGCATCGCCATGAATTTGTTAAACACTATCGGCTCCCATAATGTGTAATTAATATTAAAATATAGTAATTAAAGTAAAGTAATAATTATTATCATATTTAGTTTATTAATATAATTAATAAATACGGAAAATGGCCCATGAATTTGTTCCTTTTTCTATTTACGAAAAGAAATGAAAAACGAATGATATATTTAAGAGAAAATCCCAAAAAAATTTTTAACAAAATTTGTACCGATCTCTAAATAAAAATTATCCCTTAAAAATCATTATAATATAAATGAAAAATATTTTTAGTCCGAAATTTCATTATTTATTTAAATCAAAACAAAAGTATGTGTTTATAAATAAAATACACATTTAGAATGAGAATGCAGTAAATTATCCGAAAAATGTAACCATAAAAATGTGAAATTAAATGCATCCGTAATATGCATTATGATACTTAAAACCATAAAAATGTTTAGAAAAAGAATATTAAAAACAAAATAATAATAATGATCAATCGTACGATGACATTAATTATTGTTAATCTTCGATTTAATTATAAAATTTTAAATCTGAACTGTGCACATATATATATATGTATGAATAAATATAAATAATATATATATAAATTATATATATATAATTTAATTTATATTGAGACTGATTTATTAACGTCTGTATTAATGTATACAGGAATTGTTTAACACTGAACTCAATCAGCATCGTCCACAATAACAATACAATTCCCATACCCATTTA
Source organism: Mesoplophora pulchra (assembly GCA_034697405.1). NCBI lineage: Eukaryota > Metazoa > Arthropoda > Arachnida > Sarcoptiformes > Mesoplophoridae > Mesoplophora > Mesoplophora pulchra. Next base: position 5,969 of record JAQIXB010000288.1, on the reverse strand, counting down.
TTAATTGTTTATCATTATATATTGTAACTGTAGATACTTTCAAAATGCATATAATAGCATTTTATGTGATTTCAAATAAATGCGAAAATCAATTGAAAGTTCAGTTGAAATTTTCGCGTCATTATTTATCATTTAAAATAATTTAACATAAAATTTAATATTTTTTGTAAATTATTTGCTGAACATTTTAATTTGATATAAGTTATAATTATAAATTTTGAAAAAACTAAAGATTTATTTTTTAGGTTTTAATATGGTGAAATTCTAAATATTTTAAAAATGAAAATTTCTGAAAAATCCGTAAATATTTTAAATGTTTAAATGCTTTATTAATATATGAGCGTCTTATTTTAGTTATGATTTTCGATCGATATATGATCGATAATATAATTGATATTAAATAACATGTCAAATGAGAGGCGGATTTTTTAAACTATAATTATGAGAATTTATATAATCATATTATTATATAATAATGATTATGAATTTCTTAAAATGTTTTGATAAATGCATTATTAAATTGAAAAATTATGTTCATTATCATTAAATTCGAATCATTGAATAATGGAAAATGGGAATTTATGATCATTTTTATATTAATATAAAATACTGATAAAAGATGTGAGAAAAGAGATGGAACCGCTGAACATATAAATAATGGTAATGAATGTTTTATGAAAAAATGTATTGTATTTTATTAGTTTTTCATAATCATAATGAAAAACTAATAAAATACAATACATTTTTTATGATTAAAAATTAGTATTTATATATCTATTTACTTTTAATCACGCTAAATACTGTCACAAAACTTTGAAAGTGTATAAAGTATATGCGCGCGTATTTTCATTATTGAAAATTATCTCTCATCATAGTTTACATCTTATTTACGATGATCTAAAATTTGTTTTTTAAAATTAATATTTTTTCAAAATTTTGAAATGTATATATACATAATTTTAATTATTTCATAAATATATACATTTCAAAATTAAAAACTTAATGTCGGCTATGATGTCATACATATATGATATGAGGATAGGTATCGAAAGATAAAGACACTAATTTTTCGATGATTCAAAAGAATATTTCAAAATAAATGTTTCATTTAAAGATATATTCGATATTAAATCATAGACCCATAAAAATATATTAATATATAATCCCATACTTTATAATTATGTTTCATTTTCAAATCCGTCATTACATTTTGCTAATTGCGAATGACTAAACTCATCGCACTGAAAATAAAAATGACGATTTTCAAATTCATTAATTTTATTTTTTTAAAAAAATATTGAATTTTAGAAAATGTTTTTATAAACAATTTTTTAAATATACACTCATTCTGAATATATTATGCGCAAATATTATTGCAAAAATTTCAAATATTTAATTAATCATTAATATATTATTAAAGGCGTTATAAAATTCAATTATAAAAAGCCAAATGTGATATGATGTAATGTAAAATGCTTTTATCATTTTTTTTATTCATTTAATTTTTTAATTTAATTTAATTTAATTTTAAAATTTAAATGATGTCTGATTATGGCCAAAATACAATGTGAACACGAATCTTAAGGTGAGTGACTTCATACTCTTCTATTATAATAGCATTATCTATATCCACATTTAACTCGAGATATAAATGCGTATATTTTACTCCATTATTTTCAATGTTTTATTTTAATAAAATATGCATTATTATTTAAGATTTAAAACCATACTCAATGTGCATTTTTATTCGCATATAATTTTCGTTAACATATGTATATATGCGCATAAAAATACTTATTGGTTCATGTTTAAAATCTTTAGTACTGTATATTATGCATAAATGAAATTATAGTGTTCATTTAACATATCTCGAGATATAATCGCGCATTTTATTTATTAATATGCGTCTAATGTTTAACTCACGATAAAAGCTCAATTTACATTATGATTAAAAGTAAGTTATTTATATGGTAACAAATTTATAGGCTTAAATTTGTTTAAAGGTAACAATATCATGAGGTTTTATTAATGTATTTATTAACTCATAATTAGGGTGTCCAATTTTAAGCAATTATTTTTTGAAAAAAGCACCTGAACATGCTAAATAAAGCAAAAAAGCACTTTATCCAAAATAAAGTATTTTTAAAAAAATTATTTATCATTTTATCATTTTTTAAGTATATAATTATAAATATATTCATATAATTTGCAATTAAATAAAAAATATTAAAAATTATTAAATAGTTTATTCATTACAATTACATATTAAATATATTTTAAAAAATTTTCAAATATTTTTCTGTAAAAATGTACAATTTTTGTAATAATAACTAAAAAATAAAAAAAATCATTTTCGTCTAAAAAAAGTATAAAAAGCAGTTTTATTATGCTCTAATCGGTCATGTTTTTTATAGATATTGACACATATCTACTTATTTTTAAGATCTAAAAAATTTTAAAAAAGCAAAAAAGCAGTTTTGGACACTTTTACATATAATATAAATACGGTTTATATTTTGACATTTAAATTATTTAATACACTTAATACAGTAAAACCTCTTAAAAAAGGATACTATTATAATTTCATGATATTTTACAGTTTTATGTACATTATGTTTAAGTATAGTAAATCATTTTATACTCATGATTAGAGACGTAAATTTAAACCAAAATTTTGGACCAAAAATAGCATTTAAATTGACAAAAAAAGCATATTTTTTAAAAATTTTGAAAATACTAAGGGGGGAGTAAAGGAATATTTTGAGAAAAATCAACTAAAAAAAGAAAATTATTTTCCGTCAAAGGTCATATTTTTGATAGATATGGATACATTTAATTATTTCTTTGATATCTCTTAAAATAAAAAAGCATTTTAAGCACATTTTACGTCTTTACTCATGATATAAGTGCGAAATATTAAGATTATACTAAAAATAAAGCGGTTTCATTTACATTTTACATTATTATTTATAAAATTCCATTTGAGTCAGAAATATATGGGAACATTTTTAAGATCTCTGAGTTATTAGTTTCTATAAATACAGTATGAAGATAATATGGAATATATTAATTAATAATTAATATATATATTATATATATACACAATGTATATAATTATAAAATTATTAAAAATATTAAAAAATATTAATTATTTTATAAATGTTGAAATTAGAGAATTTAAAACAAATTTTATAAAAACATTTTATAAAAAATAGAATTTGAAATTTTAATAAAAATAACAAAAAAATAAAATTTCAAAAAATCGCTATTTTTTACCGATTTTTTCGTCTGATGTTTCAATTAAAAATTTTAAACTTAAAATATAAAATGAATTAATAATTTATGACATATTATGTTAAAATATCATATATAATTATATATTATAAATGATATTTTTAATTTTTTTATAAATATTTATTGATATTTAAGACCTATATTTTCCTTTACATTCTTTGATTTTTGCCTCAAAATCGCGCAAAATATAAGCAAAAAAAGTAATTTCTTAGTTTTTTAGGTAATTTTTAATAGATACGGACACATTATAAATATTTCTTTAATATCTCTTAAAATAAAACTAAGCATTTTACAACGATTTTATGTCTCTGATTATAATTAAAAATATTATTATAATTTATTTTTTGTATTTCGATATGAGTTTATTTCTGTTAAATAATTAAATAATTTAATAAAAAACGATATAATAAATTACATGAAATTCTATTCACAGTGATATGATACCTTCGATTGAACATACATAACCTAAAAGTGTCATTTTCGGTAAAAAATAATATATTTCATCATAATTTTTCAAAATATTTAATTAAATTATAAAAATAATATAATAATATAATTGTGTTTTTCAGTTTATAATAAAATTTATTAAATAATCGATAATCTCTATAATAATTAAAGCACTTATTTTTGCATAAAATTCATTTTAAGCATAATAATGCCGAATTTAATTATCATATTATATGCATTTATTTTTAACATAAAATTTTATAATATGATAATTAAAGACAAAATGCATGTAAAATGTTTTTTATGTTAAATAATATCAAAAGAAATATCAAAAGAAATTTAAAATGCGATCATATCTAAAAATATAACATTTATTGCATTTATACGGTCATTATGGATTTGACAATACATGTTTAATAAAATGACATCCGAATTATCTAATATAAGAATAGGACCGTTTTGGACATTGTCCTTTAAATTTGTGTTTTTAGCGATAATATTACATTTTATAACTAAAATTTAGCGTTTAAATATTCTATAATTTAAAAGTATCGTCTGAAACGGAATAGTGACATGTGACATGATCATTGAGCATAAATGTATTATTCATTAAAAGGACCATTGAATCGGTCGGTGGTCATTTCAGCATTTTTTGTTGGATAATGACATCGCCGCGGGACACTGTCACATTCAATTCTCTGCGAATGTCTCTTTTCAATCGCTTTTCACACATTTTGAGAGATGAATGAATATGTAAACGTTTTGAATGTGACAAAAAATGACAAAACACTAAAGAGCAATTGGAAAGTGCTTAAAGTGGGCATTGAACATATAAATAAATCACTGTTTTTCATTGGTTAATGCTTAAGTCCAGTGCTAGTTTTATATATACATAGCTTTATGTATGCATAGTTTACAGATTTACTATATTCTATTATTATTCTATATTATAATAAACTTAACTGTGTTATGGAAAATTAACAATGATTTTATCATTATGTTATCATTTTGTGGGATCATATACATTCATGTATATGTACATCATGTTCATTGAAATTTACATGTAATGTAAGTTTTAAAAATTAATATAATTTATGTTTTTTAATATTTAACTAAATTTACAATAATTTTTTATTGAAAATACTAATCAAATATAATGTCTTTATATTTTGACGTTTAAATTTTGTTTAATAAAAAGAAAATAATTAATTTAATTATTATTAACATAAAGTTATTGTAACATAAAGATATAAACACTAATGACTAAATAAATGAAAATTCATTATATTGTAATGTATTAATGTATTAAACATTTCCGGAGCATCATCATATTCATCATAAAAATAAAATAATTAATAAAACACATTCACATTTAAAGGATAAAATTATACAGTAAAACCCCCAGTTACGGACACTTCCTTTAAGAGGACACTTAGTTTGTTGCAAATAGGTGTCCGCTTAAGAGAGGTTTCACTGTATATACTGTAGAACTTCTCTTAAGTGGACACCCATTTGCAGCAGACAAAGTGTCCGCTTAAAGGAAATGTACGCTTAAGATAGGTGTTCGTAACTGGAAGTTTTACAGTATATATATATATATATACTAGTATCGGCATATATTCATAAACTTTTAATTTAAATTGTTGCTGACTATAGGTTACCAATAGTAACCGCATAAGTTTTAGTTTTTCTTAAAACACATTTATTTGAGATTTTAAAAATCCAAAATTTAAATTAAAAAAATAAAATTTAAAAATTATGGAGCATTTTTACGAAGTGCATCGTATGGTCAAAAATCAACATAATGAAAATCATAGCTTTGGTACTATATTTAAAATGTTAAAAATATCGAATTTTAAAAATTTATTTTAATATTCGATAATTAAACGATACAATGAGACCTTAGACATCATTGACCATCAAAAAAGTGGTCATCCTCAAAATGTCCGTACCCGAAAATTGGCTAAGACAGCGGCAGCCCGAATTTGGAAAAATTATTCGAAAATGGGTCCTAAATATGAAAGTATCAGCCCGAAACATCGTAAGAGTGGTAAAATAGGATTTTGATATAAATGTTTATAAAATATGCAAAAAACCAATGATCAAAATTAAATAATAAAATAAATAGGGCCAAAAAATGTCGAAAACTCATATTGCGGTACGATGCTAATTATGGAAAAACCGACCTCCATTTTGTGGTCAAAGGTGTAAAGGTCATCCCTAAAAAC
>JAQIXB010000287.1:0-20443 GCA_034697405.1 Mesoplophora pulchra | reverse complement strand
TCCCCCCTTAGTATTTTCAAAATTTTTAAAAATTTACTTTTTTTTACCTTTTTTGGCACTTAAAAAACTTTTTTTGGGCAAATATTTTGCCTAAAATTTAGGTCTCTAGTAATGACAAATTAATTATATATATTAAAATATTTAAAGTAAAATTAATAAATATTTAAATGCATTAATGATATGTTAGTATATTTTCAATAATCATATGATATTTGAATTGAAATTTTTTATTTTAAAATTTTTTTCATTATTTACAATATATAATAATATAAATTTTATATCGTGACGTACAATTTTAAACTCATATCTCTAAAATATAAATAATAATATAATATAATATATAATGTATAATTTATATTTATTGAGGAATCATTTTCATTCCAAAAATAGAGAAAAACTTTGATATAACGAATCTAATAAAAAATTGTCAAAAATGATAGTAAAAGACAAAAGTAAACAGAATTTCTATTCTATAATCAGATTAAAATAACTTTTTTCGAAATAAATATTAGGAAAGTACATCATCATGCGACCATCAGAATATTGCTATTTTATAAACTAAACAAAGATCTAAAAAGAAGATTATTATAGTGAATACAGAAAAGTTTTATAGTATATTTGTGAGTATCTTTGGTCATTTGTATTGTTCTCAAATGGGGGTTCAATCATTGAAAATCACTTTTATACATGAATAGCACTTTTTTCACTAGTATTTTCACTTATATCTTCACTTGTATTCTCACTATTATTTTTACTAGTATTTTTACTAGTATTTCACTAGTTAAAATTTCCTGAGTAACTTCTTATTTTAACGATACTTTGTGAATGGTCTGAAAATGCTATTTATGCGTCATTTGTTTCGGCATTCTTATTTATGTATGTATTTGTCAATCTATGGAATTCCTTTCATAGTATTTATATGAGAATCTCAAAGAAAATTTAAGACATCAGTCGTTTGAGAGAATCCCCAAAAGAATAATATTGATAATGGATATTCAATGACAAAATGTGTCTCTTTTACAATGATCTGTCATTTTATATGCTTTTTTATGCATCGAATTTATGTTTACTGAATGTGTTCAATGAAATGCAAAAATATAAAAATCACGATTATTCATTATCATATTATTAATTATTAATGAATTATTTTCAAAGAAATATATCGTAAAAAACAATATTTTTTATAAAAATGTTTTATTAAATATAAGTAAAATACAAATATAATATTCAATGCTCATAATGTAAACATTATTCACATTTTATAATGAAAATCAAAAATGAAAATAAATTCAATGCATTACTAAAAAACATACCGTGTTTTTCGGAATATAATACGCATCATAATGCATTTTAATTTTTGAAATTTACAAAAAGTTTCGTTAAAAGAGATTATAATCATATAAAGCAAAACTGTGAACATGTTTTTTTCGATTTTTTTGTTGATAATTTCAATATATATTTAAATTAAGATGAAATAAAATAAAATAATGTGTTTGTTTTTAAAATATTAATCTAATTATAAATCATGGTATTAAATGTATAGAGTAAGGATTTCACAGCATAAGGGTCATTTAAAATCAAAATTCTCAAATATATAATCAATACAAAGGGCTGATAATAACAGGAAAAACATAGTAATAATGTTTATATACATATGTATATTTATGAATCAGTTTCAAAAATATATATAAAATAATATGAAAATATAAATTTTCAAAAATTTCATTTTTTAATATTATTTTTTATATATCCTTTTATATGACACAATATATAAAAAATACAAATGTAGCATAATACTGTATCAAGTTATATACAGCTGTATTCACATACAGTGTGATTAAAGGCGTATAAATAATATATATTATGTTATATATTAAAAGGCATAGAATAAAAAAAGTAATAAAATAAATTAATAATTTTATTAAAATTTATATTGAATTTTATTAAAATGTTTATAAATAATTTATAGTTTAAATTTTAATAAATTTTATTTAAAATTTAAAAATAATATGATTAATAAACTCAAAAATAGTATTTATTTATTCATTCATTCATTTATTCATGTATATTTTGAGCATATATTATTTATAAAATTTAAATTTAAATTAAAAATATTAAATTTAATCATATCATATTAAAATTTAAAAATGGCGCGTAAATAAAGCAATATTATTATATTTAATTTAAGTAAAATATCGAAATTAATGAAAAAAAATAAACTAAAATTTAATCATAAAATGGGGCCCCTAAACATACAGTGAAAATTTGTGAGCTTCGAATGTCGAACGTCGACAATGTTTTTATTCATTATACATATTCATACGCAACCTTTTGAACTGCGTTTTGCGCATGTGTGTGTGCAATTTTTATAATTTGAATGTTAAGGTACTTCACTGTATTGCCCTGGTGTATATATATGTATGTATTTTTTATTATATATTAACTGACGTTATTTGTGTACAATCCTATAAATTAACGTGTTTGTCATGTGATGTACTGTTTTCCCCACACATGGGCAATAGGTTTAGACATTTCTTTATTTAAATAAAATAATGTTTTTAAATAATATATAGCGGTATACTATATACCGTATACTATATACTAATATTATATATCGTATACTCGGTGTTTGCCGGTCTGCACACAATATAGAATTGCAATTAAAGGAATTGCAGTAAAAGGAATTTCGAGGAAAGATTTTTACTAATATTTCAAGGAATAGATACCATTTACTCATTTTCATAAATTTTAAATTTTTATAATTTATTTTTATCACCATGTATGGCATTATATATCATTTTAAAGATATTTTAAAACTGAATCCAATGGTATATCACATGATAGGATTAAATATACAGAGATATCAAAAAAAAAATTTTATATATTTTTTATTATGCGTTTATTTAACATTTTAAATTATTTAAAATTATTTAAACATTTTAAATTTTTTAATTTTAAAAACTTTATGCAAATAAATAAATGACATTTATTTCTTGAAATTATATTTAAAAAATTGTCACGAAATTCTTTATATTTTTATAATAATCTCAATTTTATATTATGTGCATCACGGTAAACACGGTTTACATATACATGTATATATGATCCCATGAAACTTAATGTAAGAGTTATATAATCACACGGTATAAACAAACATATAACAAACGTGATATGCCCTAAAGTTTTATAAACATTTGAAACATATTCAGTGCATTATGTATTGACTGAGTACGAAGCTCTATGTATTACTAATAAATAAGTATTTATTAAAAATAAAAAGTGAATAAAAAGTATTTTCTAAAATAATGGAAAAAAATTTTATTCAATTTTTAGAAAAAAATTTGTTTTAAATTTTAAACTAAAAATATTCAATTTTATTAAGATAATTATTAATGTATAATTTATAACAACATTTTTGATAATTTCACTGCATCATTGTCATTTTTATATTTACAGACTGTACATACATGAAAGAGACATTTGAAAAAATACGTTTTTTTTAAGTTTAATTAATTTTTTAGTATTAGATTATTATTTAGAATTTTGAATTTTTATAAATTTATTTATTAATTATATTTTGTTATAATTTATAAAAATATTTTTTAAATTTTAAAATAATGCCCCATTTTTAAAAAGACTCAAATTCTATAGTCACTAAAAAATGCTAAAATCGTAAATAACCATTTTGATAGTAACTATGAGTATGTGCGACTTTTCGGGATATTTACCCGTATTAATTTTATCTTTTAATAATCAAAACAAATTTTATTGGCTTTTAATTTTAAATTATAATACATTAAAATAATTATTAATTAACATTTGTTTTAAGAATTTATGCATGATCAAAAATTTTTAAAAATTTGTGTTCATATGTGAAATAATAAAGTGAAATAATTTACTATTAATATAAATAAATATTTTAAACACAAAATTAAAATATATTATTTTTCTATTATGTGATTTGATTAATTTTAATATTTCATTAAATATACAAATATTAAAATTTATTTGTTAATTATAACCCTTTCATTTATGGACACTATGTACGCGTTAATCATTAAATATAAAAATAAATTATAATTATGAAATGAGAAAATGTTAATATACTGCAATTTATAATAATAATGGACGTGAGCATGTAATATACATGATCATTAAATACTATACAATATCATTATGATCATTAATTACTTATCATATATTAACATTGGAATTTAAATTAATATTACCATTAAACACGCACATTTTGAAAGCATTTAATTTTATTAAAAAATACAATAATTCATAATTTTATATTTAAAAAAAGCATTTATTTAAAAAATATAAATATATGTACTAGCAAAAACCCTATCTCTTGTCTCATGGAATACACGGTTATTTAAATCTTAACATTTACCCGATCATTCTAATTAATTTATATTTTATGTTTTAAATTTTTTTATTGTTAAAAATTAAATTTTTAAGTATATTGTTATATAAAATTAATTATATAACAATTTAAATTTACGTTCTATTTATATGCATAATAAAGTTGAAAATTAACTTTAGAATAGTTTTATAATCACTGTGTATAATTCAGTTATTTTTAATGATTTCTGTGAATATGATTTATATTTATAAAAATGTCTGTACATATTACATGCATTCTTTACTAATTCTGCAGAATATTTTTTTATGCAAAACAATAGGGTCCTCCACAGTTCTTGTAAAGGTGTGTGCCACAAAACCGTTAGTTTTTATATGTTCGAATTGACCAAATGCCTCATTATATTGGTCAATTTATTTCTATGTTAAGTTAGGTTGAGTTAGGTATGGTTAATTCTTTCAATATGTATAAAAAATGCTAGGATTTAATTTTTTTTAACAACACGTCATAAAGCTTAAAGGAGAGGACCCAAAAATTGTTTTTGCAGTATTATGTTACATACATGTAAATTGAAATCGTTTCTCGAATGGAATATCCCTATACATTGTATACAATAAATAATGATCGGTGATCAATTGTATAGTATCATATATTTTAATATACATATGTATTACTTATGTTTAAAGACATAAATTTTACGCAAAATATTTCACCAAAAAAAAAGTTATTTAAGTGCTGAAAAAGCAAAATTTTATAAATTTTAAAAATACTTAGGGGGGAGTAAAGGAATAATTTTTGAATTTTTAAATTTTTTGTTCATGGCATTTTAGATGCATTTTTTGGTAGAATTTTATACATTTTTGGACATTCTGTTCATATTTGAATCCATTGTAAACTTTAATTGTAAATATGCTTTACATAACGCAAAATAACATATTCAATCAAAAAAACATAATGATAATAAAATACTAAAATCGGATAATTCAAAAGTGCAATTTATAAAAGAATCATTAATATGAAAAAAATAAATATTTTTCTGATTTTTAATAATATTTTTTAAAATTTTCATTTTTTTAAATGAATATTTTCAAAAAATGTTAAGAAATGTAATAAAAAAAGCAAATTCAACCCAAAAAAAGTAAATTTGCTTTTTTTGCTTTTTTAAGTTAAATGAACCAAAAAAGCAAAAAAATCAATTTTTTGGATCAAAAATCATAATTTTTATAGATATGGACACATATTTAATTATTTATTTGATATTTCTTAAGAAAAAAAAAGTTTTTTACGGCGATTTTAGGTCTCTAATTATGTTATATGTATTAATATGACATACTTATGGTATATGCTATTATTGGGGATGATATTCGAAAAATGATTTTAATTTATATATGTATTTATTTTTATAAATATTTTTTATGAATCACATTATCAATCGATATTTTATTATCATTTCAATATTTGTATTTAATGTAAATAAATGGATAATAATATATTATATTAAACAATTTTTTAAAAATGTTTATATTTTATTATATTCTATTTTTATATATTTTATTTGTTTAATATGACGATAGGTATATTAGAATTTTTCTTAAATTATAATTTTATTTTAAATTATTTTATAAACAGAATTTTTGTTAAAATATGCATGAAATTTTAATGAAATAATTTATTTTTATGAATAATTTATGAATATTTTTAATGCTACAAAAAACTAGTAACATATGTACTTAAAAGCTTCCGTCTCATGACAGCATATCTTAAGATGTACACAATGTCCAAATGAATACTGAAAAAGTAACACTCTGATTATTGTGTATAAATTGTGTTTTATTATCATGATAAATATATATACACACCTATAGCTTTAGACAATTATTTTCACGTTATTCCTTACGTAACGCTCTTAGGTATTCGGAGTACAAAAATTTTGTAGATCATTATATTTTATTAATTAATTATATAATTATCAGAGGCAAACCCATTACAGTACTAAATCCTATTACGTACACTATCGATGATCCATCTTTAATCTTTTTAAAATTCTATATTATAAGTGGTCACTATTATGTGCTTTTTTGTTTAAAAAATGTGCTTAAAATTGGACACTCTATTTTTTACACACTGAATTTTTTACAGAAAAATTTGGTAAAAAATTTTAAGTTTACATTTTTTAATTTATGATTTTACTATGAACTAAATTAAAATTATAAACATACATATTTTAATATTATATTTATTTATTTTTTTATGTTTTTAAATATATTATTTAAATGTATTATTTTAAAAAATAATAAATGTCTTATGAATTATACTTTATCCTATGGTTAAGCATATAACGAAACTTTGAATCGTATATACGTTATACGTATGTAGAAACAATTCACATATAAAAGAATTACATAGAATAGTGTTTAAATCAGTTTATTAAATTATAAATTAATTTTATAATTTATTATATTTTTTATAATTTATTTATTATAATGTAATATTTCTCAAAATAAAAGAGGCATTACATTTTCAGTTTTCATTTGGACATCGTTTACTTTATTCAATAAAAAATAACACATGAGTGACATTTTTCACTTTATTCTAAAAACTTTTTATTCATTTAATTAATCGCTTTACATTTTGTATAAACATAAATTATTATACAAAATATGTATATAAAATATGAAAATAGTCTTTTTATAGAATTAAAAAATTAAATAACACATTATATGTAATTTTTAAATAATAAATGTTTCGAACATACAATTTGTTAAATAAACTATGCATGTGTGCACGCGATTTTTTTTTGCATTTTATAAATTTATAGAAAAACTACAAAATTAATTAAGATTTTGTTTATTTTTATAAAAATAATTTAAATTAATTAATATTCTTTATTTTGTGATATTGAATGGTGTAAAAATTTGTGGTATGATATGAAATTATAGAGTGGTCACTGTATTATTTATGAAAATATGTATAATCGAACCCTTTCAAAACAAAAGGATTCTCTGCTCCCGACACTGTCCATCATATACAAAGAATAGAAATTTTATTATATAATAAACTAAAATAAAAAATTTCGTTAATTTATTATTTGATATGTTTAATAAATAATGACCATCCCCTTTCACGTTTAAATATTTACATGTATATTATAACATTATATAGTACATTATATTAATGATAATAATAATAATAAAAATATTGCGAATCACAATGTACATTATGTTTATAATGGATTATGGTAATGGCAAAAGGAATAGACCATTATTAAATGGAAAAATAATTGAATTTTACGCGAATCGTGTTATAAATGTATGAATAAATGTGTGCATAGTTAATCATAATTAATTTAATTATAAATTAAATTTTATATATTTTTATAATATATCTATTCAAATTCTATATTTTATAACATATTATATATATATAATATGATGTACATATGCTTTAAATGATTCGGTTGCGATTCGCAGTCCCTTTAATTCGCAACCATAGTGTTTGAGAATTATCTTTTTAATTCGTAATCTGTTATCTCTTTTTCACCATAGCTATCATTCGCAGAAAAATATTTTCATAGAATTTCTTTGCTTTTTGCAGAATTTTGAAATAAATATAAAAATTATAAATAAATAGTTATTTTTACATTTATTTTATTAATAATATTTATATATTATTATTGAATTTTATTGTACATGATAAATATACATTTAAATATATTTACATTCATACATATAAAATAAAAACATAATTTAAATCAAATATTTTAAATGTGCTCATATTATATTTTATAATAATTTTTAATTTTAATACAAAATTATATAATTAAAAATTATTTAATTAAAAATTATTTAATTAAAATTATTTTTTTATTATATTATAAAATTATAATTAATTTTTTAATATTTAGTTAAATGTGTTATTTATTTAAAAATATATTATATATTATTAATACAATACATATTTAATATAATTACATTAATGCATATAAAATAATTTTTCTGCGAATTGAAACAGCAATGAATTTTGTATTCTGCGAATTATATCAGCTCTGAACCAAAGTTCAGAATGATAGTTAAGCCGATTAACGCATTAAGCGAATTTTCTGCAAATCATGAGACTGCGAATCTCAACTTTACCGTATTGATTACAATTAGGAATGGAAAAATTGCGTAATAATCTTTTTTTGGGTGTAATATTAATAATTTAAAATAATCTGAAATAATTTTTAACAAAATTTAATTTTTGTTATTTATGTTAAAATTTAATTCTATCATTCAGGGCATTTAACATCTAATTTTAAAATTAATTTTTATAAAATTATAGTTAAAATCAATTTTTAACTTAAAATTTATAAAAAAAATATTAATTTTAATTAAAAATTTTATGAATTCTGTAGATGACGATAGTGAGAAAATTACTTAAAATGTAACATTCTTTTGAAATTTCAATGAAATTTTATTAATTTCATAGCGTAATCTGCAATTTTCTCAGTCACATCCTAAATACAAAAGATACAATGTATACACTTTGAGTATTACTGATACCGTTTATAAATGGGTCCGCTCATTTTACATGCACTCATGTTACTTAAGGTACACTTTACTTATAATAGATATGCATCTACAAAAAACCAGCACCTTATAATATCTATAATTATTAAAGATATATTCTATTATAATAGATTAGCATTTTTAGGTAAAATATACCTGTAGGTAAAGTGATTGTAGGTAAAATGATTGTCTCCAAAATAAATATGTAATGATTAAATTAAGCATTTTAAATTATAATTTATAATATAAGCATATGCGCATTGTATTAGTAATACTTTTTAAAAAAGCATACTGTATATAAATGTAAATAGTAAACAGTAACAATTTAATAAAATAAAAAATACTAATTTTATAATAAAAATAAATTTTATTTTAAAAAATTTAAAACATAGAATTACATTAAAATATTTAATATTTTGGCACAAATTTACAGTATAATGTTAGCATACATGTATAATATGTATGAATAGAATTAATAGAAAAAAGTATACATCGAAAAAAATATAAATATATTATTTAAAAATGATAATGGGAAATATACAAATTGTTTCTTTGGTGAATGCATTTATTTAATTCATCACATCACATGATATAATGAGATTTACTTTATTATTGACTATTTCTATGCTAAACATAAGGAAGATGTTGATTTATTACCCGTAATTTGGAAACTCTCTATTTAAATAATAAACTGAAAGTATGTTAAGAAAATAGAGAAACGAAAGTGTTTTAAGTAAAGTTTCTATTTAATAGTAATTTAACAAAATGAACATGTATATAAATAGCAATTTTACCTCTTATCTATTCTTGAGTCGGAATAAGTACTAATCGATGGGTTTCGACTCGGACCTGATGATGGTGAAAGTGCATTTGCAGTATATACCACTATAGGCCATTGTGTAGTTTCGGGTGTGGCGCTCGGAGTTCGTGACCCGAGCATAGGTGTCGGGGGCATGTCATGTCCAACATGTAATCGATCCATTCTTTGAATGGATCGTGATGTCGTGGATATCTCATCCATCATATCACGGTCATTATCCACAATGATTCGCGGCATACAGCATAATACACGTTTAAATGCAGTTTTAAATTCTTTGTTTAGATACGCATAAATTCCCGGATTTAACGCACTAAAAAATATCGCAATTATTTTTGGGAAAATTATCTTAATCCGAAACATATTGATTTTTAATTAATTAATTAATTATTTTGGTAATACCTATTGACATATCCGAGCCATGTTATGCCGCTCCTTAGCTCATAACTGATTTCGCAGTCATTACAATATGCTGATATTACGTACATTATAAAAAATGGGAGCCTATGAATGAATTTTCCTTATATCAGCATAAAATGGGTTTATATTTTCAAATAAATAATGAAAATTATTTAATTGAAATGATAGTGCTATACACATACCAACAGAGGCAAAAGACTCCCATAACAATGCCGAGCGTACGAATTGCTTTAGTATCAGTGATCAATTGTCGTGTTCTGCGTCTTAAGCTCCTTTCGACATGTCTCTTCGCATCCACTGATGTATCAGTGCTGTTAGTACCTAAAGATGCTGCATCAGCTTCAAAGAGTAACCCATTTTGCTGCAGTGATATTTCGAGGGCTTTTATTTCACGGGCCTGTCTCTCTGCCACCAATAGTATTCGAAAGTATACATAAAACATTATTGGCAGAGGCAAATAGAAAGAGGTGAGTGAAGACACCACTGCATAAACACGATTCACCTTTAATCAGTAAAAAAATCTATATATAAATGCCTCACTTATGAAAGAGGTAATGGTATTATGTAATGCCATCATTTTATGAGGATTACACATGAGAGAAAAACAATTTACTAAATTACAGCAAAAATATTACACAAATGTTTTTTAGGAAATGCTTTCGAAGGCATAATTATTAAGTTATTATCTCACATATTTAATATTATTACATATTTCTGAATTATAATTATCAAACACATTATTAAATACTAATGTATGTCATTCATTATAAAATGAATCATCATAAATGATTTCTAAAAAAATAAAAAATATTAAAGTATATATGAGCGTAGTAATTTTGTAGCTATGAGTGTATAGTTTGCCATTTACGAATAAAAGTGATTATCATTAAAGGATAAAATAATGTTCGAGCATTTGTCAGTACCTTTAACGAACAGTTCGGTGTATATTCCATTGAGAAAATACTAGTGACAGTTCCATCGTGATACCATCCCGCAAATATGGGAATAAATGATATTGCGGCGGAACACAGCCAAATGATTGCGATTGAAAAGAATAATCGTCTTTTGCTAACCCATGTTCTGTAACGCAATGGTCTCGTAATGGCCCAAAATCTATTTTTTCACATTTTTTTGTCGAATTATTTCAAACATAACATTAGTCTTAATAATAACATTAAAGTATAAAATTTCAATTTAATAGAGCATTATAAATAAAACTGTTAAATTCAATAAAAAAAATAATGAATTTCGTTATTTCATTATATATTGTTATGATCACTAATTATAGAACTTTTGTAGTGAATGATTTCTAAATTTAATTACAATTAAATTCAAAAATTAAAAAAAACTATAAAATTAATATGATTTTATATTTTAAAAATCAAAAAATATTATATTACTTTATATTGCTACAGTCTGCAAATGACGCAAATGACGCCATATCTTTTGTGTGCAGTTATACTTTCTTTTAAACCCTCTTTATATATCTTTTATATACTAAATTATATATGAATATTTCTGTTAATTTCGGTGATAATTGATTTTCCGAAATATATTCCAAAATATTGACTTTTATTTTTGAAATATTAGTTTTTTAATTCGGAAAAAATCCAACCCTCATAATCATATCAATAAAAATATTTATATAATGCTTATTTAGAATATGCGCTGTAAAACTGAATTATAAATATTCAATATGATAGTATATTAAAATAGTGTCAATTTTTGAAAGTTAAAAAGCAAATTATTAATATATTATTAATTTCTATTTTATAGTTTTTCATCAGTGGTAAATTTGCGAATCAAATAAAATCTATGGGCAGAAATTTTTAGTTTAATTAATAGTTTATGCATTTTTTTATTATATAAATGCATTGAAAAACAAAAAAATAAGCATCAAATATTCTTTTTACATAAAATTTTAAAATGTGCGATTAATACTTTAATAAAATTTGATTAAAATATAAATAAATAAAAGCCCGTGCTCTAATAGAGCCTTCTATTAGGTTTCTATTGGGGGGCACTTATTTTTGGAAAAATATGGTACTATTATCATCTTTAACTAATTTAATTTAATATTAACTGTTTACAAAACCGCCCACAATATTATTAGACTACAATATTGACTGCATACTTTAATTGTGCCTTTTTTGTGATCGTAAAATGAGTGTTAAAATGTTTTATTATTATAATTTAATTTCTAATTATCATTTTAACATAAATAATAAAACTTAAATATTTTTTCAATTTTTGGTTAAATTAAATTTTAAAATTAAATCAATAAAACAATTAAATTACATGATAAATAAATATTGATAATAAAATAATTGAATGAAAAAGTTGTAAAAAGTTAGTATTTAATATATTTTGAGAAAAATGTTCATTGATACGGAATGTATTGTTACATTAAAATTGTTACATTAAGTATATGATGATGATGTTTAATTTGCTCACCTATCAATAGCGACACAGCATAGATGTAATATACTGCTAGTACAACACATTACATCACATGAGATCCATAGATGACATGCAACGGCTCCAAAGGGCCATTTGCGTATAAAATCATAAATTACCAAAAATGGCATTACTAACATTGCAACTGTAATATCAGCCGTCGCGAGTCTAAATGTAAAAAGCGCTTATGTTATGTTATGGTGATTTATTATTATGAAAAATTTTAAACATCATTTTGCATGTTTTACACATATCAAAATGCGAACATAAATATTATTTTCAAACATTTAACACATCATCGAATTTATACATAAATATTTTTTTAAAAAATATATTATGTGTTAAAATACTTAAGAAATGTATTTCTATACTCACGATGCTAATAATATATTAGTGACTGTACGCATACGTGTAAATTTAGTGACCACGACTATTACTAAGATATTCCCAAAGAGTGTCGTTATGATTATTGAAAGACATAAAAATGATCCGATGGATCTAAATATTAACTCTTTAAATGTGATATCCTCAATTTCGGGATCGGCTGAGAATATATGGTGCCACCATGAGACCAATTCATTTCTATGGTCATTTTCTTCTCTATTTTCTTCGTATGACGATAAATTAATGTTAAACACTTCCGCATTTATGGCAATATTCATTAAAATTGGCACATCATGAATATTATAGTCTAACTCCAGTTTTGAATTATCTTCCATTTTCATAAACATGTTAATTAAATTTTATTCATTAAATAAAAAATTCATTTTTAATTAAATTTTATCAGCATTTTGCAGTGATGCGAAAGACAATAATTTAATCAAACGTTTGTAATTTTCTTTCTAATAAATCACTAAATGTTAACATAGCTATTGAATCCATAGTTAAACTTTAGCGAAAAGTTCTTTCTGAATATTAACACAGCACAGTAATAAAACGATAGTGTTTCAATGAATGAACACACACGCGCGTACATACACAACATATATACATTCACTCATAGGATGTGCCAATATTATTGTACGGAAAATGCTCAATCGGATCATAACCATCAGCGGAGTGCATTAATCGTCTCATCGCTGCGCATTAGAAACATGCATTAGAAACATGCATTAGAAACATGCATTTGCACCATACCCTCACAAACTCATTGCATTGTGTTTTTTGCTGTATATTAAGCATCAGCGTAATGAATGTGATTCCATAAATTAAGCATCAAATTTTATTGGGATATTTATCAATACATAGTCTAATAGCATTAAACATATCAACATAATGAAAGTATACATAATTCAAATTTCAATATATGTAAAAATGTTTTTTCCGTTCAGTTTTAGTGCTTTACAGGGAAAAATGGATGAAAGGGGATGAATGGGATCAACTGTTTTCTTATGACTTTTTTTATCGCTCTTTATTTTCCATTCCGTATACTAATATTTAGTATACTCACAGTGTATAATAAATGCTTACATATGAATTTGTATTTTGTAATAATATTATTGTGCATTCAATTATTGTCATCATAAACAAAATAAAATAAAAGTCCATTCATTTTTTATATCTGAGTTTTGTCAGGAAATTAATGTTTAGATCATTGCGGATATATGTAGAAACAGTGAACAAATTTAATATCTCATTATTCCTTTTGATTCATATTTATAGAAAAAATCAATACCATCACTTTACTCAATAATAATCCACACATTTAATCGCATTATTATTTTATTTACAAAAAAGTTAAACAATAAATTAAACGATCATTACTTAAATTGTAAATTATTCTTTGACAGTTATAAACAATAATTATGATACCCTTAAAAATACTTTAAAACCAACTAAATAATAAAGAATGTCTATATAAAGATCAATTTTAATTACTAGTACTAGTTACTAGTACATTTCACTGCTATTAGATTATGTACATGTTCATACAATGCATGCAAACAGATGTTCATTGTACACATGTTCGACTGTATATTTCATTTGTATATGAAACTCATTGAATGATACATTTATATCGATTATTTTAGTGTTTTAAGAAAAATTTGACATTAGTATATCATCTTTAATAATAATTTAATTGAAATTTACATAAAAATTATAATATTAAAATTTAAAATTTACATAAATTTAATTTATTTTTTAAATTTCAATATTAAAAGAAAATTGAAATTTAAAAACATTTCTTTAATGTTCAATATTCATCTGAAAAATGATACAATGATGTGAATAAATTATTATTAAATAATGATTTTATCATTTTTTGAATTTTCAATTTATTTATAAATTTTATTCTAAAATTATTTAAATGAAATTTTTATTAAAATAAATATTAAATTATTATTAAATTTAAAAAAATTGCATTTAAAAGTGTTTTAAAATTTTGAATGCATTTGAAAATTTCAAAATATAAAATATAATTAAATATAAAAAGAATAAGAATATTCGGGTTTTTTTTATTATTTCAGCATAAAAATTGTATCAATTTAAATGGTAAAATTTTGTTTAAAAAATGTGATAATTTTAATATTTTATGAAATAATAAAACATTTATTCTAAAAATACTTAAAACAAAAATAATAAACATAAACAGTTTTATATAATTAATTTTTGTTTTGAGACGTTCAGATTTAAGTATCTAAAGTTGGATTACACATAATGTAATATTAAATATAAAATTCTCATAAAATATTCAAAACTAAATAATGCATTAAAAATTAACATAAAATAATAAAATAAAATTAAACAATAAATGTTATGTTTTTAATAAACATTTATAATATATTATTTAATGTGCGATAATACTCTCTTTTTGGGTCCTCTGCAAAGCAACATTAACGGTTTACAGCGCACATCTTTATGGACGGCACACATAAAGATGTGCGCTGTAAACCGTTAATGTCCTCCGCATTTGCGAATGGACGCGGTCATTATATTGGTGCACTTTACTCTTTTAAGTTAGTTTGGGTTAGGTTAGGTTAGGTTAATACTAACTGATCCTAACAAGAATTGTGGTTACGGTTATCTTTTTAACATAACCATGGAAATATATACAACTTTTTGATGTTTTATATTCTTCACATGACTTTTACTGCGCCTAATTCTAAGATAGAGCTGAACACATTAGCGTGTGAGTGAATTTTGTGTTAAAAATCCGTGGAAATATCTTTACCTATTTTCACTCGAAATGCAATTATGTGATAGAATATAATACATCAAAAAGCTGTATTTAACTTAGCATACAGATGCAAATAAATAATGAAACATTTATGTCAATTAAAATTTAAATATTATTTATATGCAACAAATGAATACTCCCATGGTCTCTCTTAAATAGCCTTTGCCATTAAGACAATTACTGTACCGCTATAATAATACTATGGTATTAATATTAAATATTTGTTTTTTCATTGCACAGTATATGTTTATATGACATAATAACGCAGTGTATTACAGTGTTACATTCGCATATACCGAATATATTTTAATATGTACAATGTTATGCATGATTATGTCACTATCAAACTGAGCAGAGAAACCAAAAATTCATTATATAATACAACACGCGGCGTTATTATTATTTTAAATGTAATTTTAAGTATTTTGTTATTCAAATTTTGTTATAAAATCTTTTTATATATACATGAATATATTAAAAATAAGTATTTTTATTAAATTAAAAAAATTAACTTTAAAAATATTTTTTTGAATAATATTAAAGATCACTGTTATTTTATATGACACGATTGTAGATATACTATACAATTACCGAGGGGCGTCTAAAATATATTATATTAATAGCATTTATGCCTTAGTCCATGAATTTAAAAAAATCACCATGAATATTGAAATAATGTAAAAAATTAAAATTTAATTCGTTATATGATTTCATTATGAAACAAAAATTATTTAATCATTTTTAAGAAATTATCATTTTTCATATATAATTAAATTTTTGGTAATTTTTATTCATTATTATTATTTTATTTCTAAATATATTAATATGTAAATTAAAAATTATTTAACATATTTACATGATATTTACATGAAAATTGTAATGTTTAAATAAAATTGTGTTTTAATAAATAATAAAATTTATTTATTTTTTATTTATTTAAACACAGTAATCTTTTCGGAAATTAAATTTTAGATTTTTTACGGTATATTTTAAAATAAACTTTTTTATCATATATTTTATGCATTAAAAGTTTAGAAAAATATTAAATTTTAAATATTTATAAAATTCAATAACAAAATATTGAAATATAAGAATAATAATAAATGTATTGAAAGGCGGAATTTTCTGTAATAATCACATCTATGATCATCACATTATTTAAAAGTTTATTTAAAAATGTAAACTTTAATATTAAATAATTTTAAAATTTAAAAATTGACTTATACTTAACCATGTAATGGTTAAATATAAGTACAATGTTAATATTATAAATGAATGATACAAAACTTTCGTACGGCAAAAAAAAATTAATATTAATTTATTATTTTAATGAAAATGTACTCATGTTTCAAAAGCGTATTTATATCATGATATATTAATCATTTTTTATATAAAAAATAATTCATTCGATAATATGTGAGTCATTTTTTAATTTTATATATTCATTTATATTATTTTATTAATTAATAAATATTTTATTTTTAAAATTTAATTTTATTTAAAATCAAAAGTAATATTTTACATATAATGACCAAAATCCCGAATAAAAATAATAAGGTTATCGCTTATATCTTGAGTTTCTCAACACATAAATTACAGTAAAAATGCGGATACAGGCGCATACGGCGCCGTGGGTATAAGACCCAACCTAACTTAACCTAATAAAAATGTAAGAATTGATAAGAATGCAGTTAAAGGCGCCATGGGTATTCAAATTCATTTTCGGTACAATAAAATTCATAAAATATATAATTAAATATATATATTTTGCTCAAATGTTATGTTTAACCGCATTAATTTTTTTCGGGATTTTGGTCGTTCGGGATTTTGATCTTTTCAGGATTATGGCTTTTCGGGATTTTGGTTTCGGGATTTTGTCCGGATCCCATATTTTATTACTATATAAAAGCGTATGTATACATGCATTATTAATTAATAAAATGTAATATTTAATAAGAGTTTTTTTGAACATTTTTATTATTTCAATCTTTGATTATTAATATCAACACTATCATTAATGCCAAAAATTTATTACTATTCTTAAATATGTTTAAACTAATAATTAAACTAAAATATGTTTTTTAATTATATAAAAAGATTAATTTAAACATGAAAAATGCATCTATTATTACACGCATTCTCTAAAAATCAAAAGAAACGCGATATTTAATATTATATTTTAAAAATTTTAGAAATAAAAGTTTTCTCATTTAAGAAATATTTTTAAAAATAAAATTTTAGTGTTGGAATACTCTGGAAAGAAAAATAGCTTTAGGGAATTTTAAACATTTTTCATATATTAAACTACAATTGTTAAGACTTTTATAGCCTTAGGTTTTAAATTTTTGAAACCACAGAATTTTAACTGTTAATAGATTTCTTATGAGTTCTAAAGATACACATATTTTTATATTATTATTATTATAAAAAAAATATCGATTATTATAAAACAAATGATAAAATGATAAACTCATTTAATACAACAAATTCTAAATTCCATAGTACTCATCTTTACAGCGAATCACATTTTCTGAAGAACCTTTTTGTATTTCAATTATGTAATAGTGCTTTAATAATGCTATAGAACGCATTATACAATTCAATTACAAAAATGTTCTTCAGAAATATGCTTTGGTGTAAGCACTTTAATTTTAGTATAAACAAAATTTATAAATATCGAAATGAATAGCCATGGCGCCTGTAACTGCATTATTATCGATTTTTAAAATGTTGGGTTAGGTTGGGTCTTATACGCATGGCCCCGTAGGCCCCTGTATCGAATTTTTACTGCAATTTAAGTGTTGGGAAACGTCGAGTGTCGAGATATAAGCAATAATTTTATTAATTATTTTCAGGATTTTGGTTTTCAGGCTTTTGTCCCGGACTCAATTTTAACAATAAAAATTTAAGATATAATTTATAAACAAAAAATAAATTAATAAAATGAAAAAAGACATAGCGATTGGGCTTCTAATCGGGCAGATTTTATCTAGTATTTTTCTAATTATAAAGATCATTTTTCTTTAAGTATAGTAATTAAAAAATATATATTAATTTTCATATAATTAAATTTCAAATTTTAATTTTAAATGTATGGTTATATAAAATTTAAGTTTAAAATTAAATTATATTACAATTTAATTTGAAACCATTTTTCACTAAAACAAATAGTAAAACACCAATCAAAGTATTTCTCTACATATTTATTATTAAAAAGTGTAAAATATTATTTTAATTTAATTTTAACATATTTCTGATAAATATCAGTATAAAAAATGAACTTAAAATTGACATATGTTTAATAAAAAGTGCATAATTAATAAAAAAAATTAAAAGAATTAGAGATTTAATTAAAAAATAGTTTTAAAAATTAATGATGATTAAAATATTTGCGTTAACAATTGAATCTATAAATGGCACTTCAATGTCACAGTGTCACAATATTAAGCGGCACCACTATTGTCTGAAGGAATGTATATTACAGTCGAAAGTGAAAATATATTTATGCAGAAAGTGATTGGTAAATGGGAGCGGCGAATTCATCGCTTAATTATGAACGGAAATGTCCTGTTTACCCCTTTCAGGACCTACCACAGTAATAAGAAAACCCTCAGAGGAGAAATACCTAAAAAGGGAAATATTTTAAATTAAGTGATTATATGTCCTAAATTCATAGTCTCAGGGGAATGCTCTGCCGGGGAATTTGCACTCTCTCTTAACACACTTAAAACACTTAAGACACAGACCGATGCCGAAATTCATACCGCTATTTATTGAGAGAACAGTGATGATTCCGATTCATTTTGTTTCTGCATCATTCACTTTCATTATCGTTAAACAATGTTCACATATGACCACAGCCACTTTTACTCACATTTATTTCTTATTATAATGTATGCATTTGACTTTTTACAAAGTGCATTAATTACTTATCAAACAGTAGTTAATAAATATCTTCAAAATAGAACTGTCAAAACTACTAGTCGAATTACTTGTCCAAACAAAAATCTGTCACGTATGTTATTCTATTATATTATTTGTAAATATTATCTTTTTATTCACTTTCACTCATTCTATACAAATATATTAATCCATTATTTTCATATTTTCATTTAATATTTATACATATATATAGAGATAAAATAGTGTGAATGCAAATAAAGTGATTAATTAAATATTTAAATATAAATATATATATATATATATATATAAATATAAAGTATACATGTAAACACTGTGATACGTATAATTATAGTTTATAATTATTTTTATTTTTAATTATAGTGATTTTTAATTCTTTTTAATTATATTTGTAATTTTTTAATTAAAATTTATACATTTAAATTTATAAATATTGCAGATTCTCTTCAGAATTATTATTATTTAAATTCATTATCATTAATAATAATTACATTCTGTGTAATTATTGATATATCAATGGCATCACCCGTATTTAATACGAGAAAATCCTTAGACATCCTTAGTACATCAACACCTAAATGGGTGAGAACGTGTGGAGACACTCTACAGATGTATATTAACACCGATGCTGAGAATACAGATGCTCTTTTAAAGATGTCGATTAAAGAGTTATTAAATAATTCAATGAAAAGCGCACATTTGGCCCATAATCATGCTCAACACGTGAAACGGGAATT
>JAQIXB010000286.1:0-20479 GCA_034697405.1 Mesoplophora pulchra | reverse complement strand
CAAAGCCGCGATGAACAAATCCCCGATGATCAAAGCCGCGATGAACAAATCCCCGATGATCAAATCCCCGATGATCAAATCCCCGATGAACAAATCCCCGATGATCAAAGCCGCGATGAACAAATCCCCGATGAACAAAGCCGCGATGATCTAAGCCGCGATGAACAAATCCCCGATGAACAAATCCGCGGTGAACAAAGCCGTCATGGGCGAAGCCGTCATGGGCGATAAAGACGAAGGAATTATTTTATTTAAAATTTTTAATTGATTTTTATTGATAATATATTATTTATTATGATTGTAAATTATTTAAAATTTAAGAGATAACACATGTTTTTGATTCAATGTCAAAATTGAGGTCTTTCTTAGTGCGTGCTGCGATTGTGGCCATTTTTGCGGCCCATTTCCATGCTGTGTATGGATTTCGTACAGAAACGGGTCCATATGTGATTCGACTCTGCAAATCATTGAGTCTTTTGATAGATTCTTCTTTTAAAGGATCGGCTATGATCAGCACAATGAATGATCCATCGATTGCTCCGATCATTAAAAAGGCACCATTTACTGTCGATTTTATTACTTTAGCATCGGCAGAGACACGATAATTCGCAATTATTTTACCGTCCGATAATCGTATTAATCGTATGGTTTTTCTTCCGCTGTGATAATAATATACATATTCATCTGTGGATGTAAAATCGCATATTACACTATGAATGCCTTCAGATGTTCGTGGTAATAATACTTTGATAGTGCTGCCATGTCTTAGTTCCACTAATTCTAGTCCGCCACTAGTTGGACAATATAATCCATATTTTCCATCATTAGTGTATTTACCATTCCAACGATTTACTTTCGATAATACTCTTTTTGTATAAATGTCAATAAAATAAGAGATCTCAGAGCTGACTAATGCCACGACACACTCTTTACCACGATATGGACACGCGATTATTTCGTTAAATTTCACGCGTTCTAATTCCATATCATGCAAATGTAATCCATCGAAAAGTGAATAGATTTTAAGGGATTCATTATATTGATAATTATTTGCCATTTCTTTTATCATTATGACAATATAATTATTATCTATGGTAATAATTGGCATTTTAGTTTTACATATTTCTAAAGTATAATACGATAATGAATATAGTGAATCACCATTGGGTATTGATCTTACAATAAATTGCATATTATCCATAGTCTTAGCATTATCATTATTATCATAATTATCATTATCATTATTATCATCATCATTATCATTAATATCATTATTATTATTATTAATATTATTATTATTATTTATTTCCATAATAATTATGGCTTTAGTATCATTATCCGTTAAAATTAAGTGTTTAACATTATCATATTTATATTTAAATATAACTTTTGCATTCTCAATATTCCATATTAAAAAATTATTTGACTCAATGCTTATAATATATTTACCATCATCAGTTATTATAGCGTGAGTTACAATTGCACCTATAGGAGAATCCGCTAAATTTGCCCATAGTTTACCTGAATCCAATGACCATATTCCAATGCAATTTCTTGTGACAGTGATGGCGATATTTTTAACTGATGAATAACTAATTGAATCGATAGGCAATTCCATCCTATCAATAGCATGAATATGTTCAAATATATTCTTTACATTCCATACTTTGATACTTTTGTCAAAAGACGATGAAATCAGTGCATTTAAATCGTCCACAATTAGTGACTTTAACTGTATAATGCGGGCATAGTGTGCATCGAGAATCTTAAGTAAATCCCCGCTCTGTGATGACCATACATAGAGGTTTTTTCTGACACCGGCGATCGCATACTGATTATGTTTAGAAAACTCTAATGGAATATGCGATTTTAATGCTTTTATTGTGATATTTCTTACCCCAAAAGGTAATCGCAGATAAATCTCTTCATTTGCATTTAATTGATCATCAGAAAGTTTCCAAATGTGAAATCCTCTTAAATATACACCCAATAATATAGTGTCATTCGATTTATAAGATAATGATAAAAGAGTATCACCATCTTCAGGCTCATCTTTGGATAAAACCTTTAATAATGACCATTTATGGCTTTGATTTTTGTGTATGATTATTTTTCCCGTTTTATCGCCCGTAAATAAAAGCGATTTATATGAATTGAGTACAAATCCGCCGTAAAATATAATAGGATCATAGTTTATTTCTTTAATCATTGTATTTAATAAAAATGATTGATCATCATTTTGAAGGATTAAATAAAATTCATTTATATTAACATAATGAATGGTAATTAATTGACAATTTTCATACTTTTGACTCAATGCGGATAAAGACATTGAATCGATGATAATGTTTTTTAATTTAAAATCCATTATAAGCCATTCATTGCACGTCCACGCTATGGCATGATGATCATCGGCACTTAATGCTAATCCTATGATATTTTCATCGAATTCCGTTTGATTTGAATTCAATGATCTTATTTCTTGAGTTAGAATATTCAATATGTAAATCTCATTGTAATTAGTGTATGTTATGGCATATTTATCATCATATGTCAATAAAAGTGATTGCATTATCCCCTTAATCTGTGGATCGACATCACGTGACACTTCACCTGTGGATAAATCCCACATAATGAATCGGTTCGAAACTGAAAGTACATAACGAAAGTCTGATGTGAGTACGAAATCAAAAACAGCGAAATGATGACCCTCTAAAGAGTACATCAATGGTCCTCCGGGAGTATGCATACAGTGATTTACGGGCATTAAAGTACAGTGATGACAGCCTTTTTCATCGCATTGTCTCAGCAATGAATTTATGTGTGAATACTGATGTCGTAACGGAAGTAATCGCGAAAGTATCTGCGGTGATAACATATTCGGATAAAGTATTAATACGGCACCGGCTAAACGCAGAGTATCACAGAGCAGTGTCATTTCGGTTATTACATTACGATCGATATTCGATGGTTCCGTTTCCATTAAATGAATCGCATCTAAAAAATCGGATAATAACGATTGCAGAGGAAAAGAGCTGAGCTTTGAATGGAGCCATTCATAGTCAAAAAGTACTATGTTTAGTAAATCGTGATATCTTTTGGCTCTGATTAAATGAAAGGGAAGTTCCCCCAATTTCCTTAAATTATACCTCACGATTTTCCCATCAATTCCTTGATATGCTAATGGTTGGAGGGGCACCATTCTGTCAGCTGTTCCTTCATCACGATTTAAATTAAATCTTTTCTTTTGTGTTTCTGTGTATTTAAAGGGCTTACATTTGCCTCCGCCCCAAACACCCATAAAATAATCTGATATTAGACTATGGAAATACAAAACTAATTTTTGATCCGTAAAATACCGCTGAAGAGATGCGGATCGGAATTGTTTATGGGACCAGTTTAGGACACTGACACTATCAGCATCACGTTCCGTCAAATAATTCGGCAGATCATTGCGTATGCGTGTCCATAGTAAAGGAGGAATGCGTCGCGCCGGTGGTAAATGATACTGATATACATCGTCCAAAACTATGTCATCCAAAGATAACAGATCCTCCAATTCACCTTCACTCAGACCATTCTGTCATTAAAGTGTAATATTATAATTTATAATTAATTAAAATTTAGTAATAATAAAAGTAAACATACTTTAGAAGCGGTGATATATGCTAATGCATGTGCTACTAGTGTTGTTCCATGCTGAGTTTCTATTCTGTTAAACAATTTCATGATGGTGTCTTTGACTGTAAATGACAAAGAAGTTTCTAAAGGGTTAGAATATGATTTCCATTTAACGATTTCTGCAAAGACCAGTTTTATGAATATGGGCAGTGTACATTCGCCTATGGCTTCATTAACCACATTCCATTGATGTTCCGTTAAATCCCTGTTATATATGTTCAGCCAATTTTTTATCACATCAATGGCTAAATCCATTCGTAACGGTTTTATTTCAATGTATTGATTTTCATTTTCAATAATTCGTCTTAAGATATCATAATCTTTTGTATCACCATCGGAAGCACATGATACTATAAGTTTAACATTCGGTGGTAATTCGTGTGTTAACCATGATAGTTTAATGCCCGTTTCACTCGGACCTGATAATTGATCCAAAGAATCGATAAAAAGAAATAGCGGCTGTTGTGGTGTCGCGTGATACAACAATTGTTTAAAACTAAATATCAATGCAATTAAATCATCGTAAAGGTTTTCTAACGGAAGCATAAAGTTATAAGAGATTTGTTGGCATATGCTCGATAATAATGGAATTACGGCCGTACTTTCGGGTGTGGTCCCAATAAATCTTAATATAAGAATAGCTTTTTCCACCCATTGACATACTAAACTCGCGGCTTTTGCTAAAAACGACGTTTTTCCCGAACCGCTTAACCCATAAATGACCAATGGATATTGGACATCTCTGTCCGTAATGTAATCACGAATCTGATTGAGTTCATCATCTCTGCCTATAAACACCTCAACAATACTATTGCATGTATTGGAATGGTGAAGAATTTCGGTAATTATTTTACCGAAAGAACTTTGGTCCTCTTTACGCATCGATCGGCGTATCAATTTCGTTATATAATGATAAAAATGATTGGAAAATTGAGTTAAATATTCCGAATGTACATTCTCATTGATTCCGCCATCATCATTCCATTCAATTTTATATCTAAAAAATTGTAATTTTAATTAATATTTAAATATAATTTCTAATTATACATTAAAAATTATTACTGATGATATATTAATTAATTACTTTACAATATTTGGATGATGTATTTTTTCAACAATTTTTTCATCTCTTAAATTTGATAGTAAATTTTGAGCCTCAATATCGACATCACCATTATTCGTTAAATCAATGAATTTTGATACTAATGTTAAGTTCGTTATGTCCAATTTTTGAATATGTCTTATATATGCTAAACAATGATTTTTTGTATTTTTCGCTTTAATAATGCCGTTAATGATTTCTCTTTCAGTCACTAAAATGTTAAACACAAATTATATTTAAATAATTAATTTATAAAAATTATGATAATTTATGTTTATTTTTTTTATCATTTTAATAAAATACTAATAGAACCATATGTTCATATATTGCTTTTAATTAAATTTAAACTAAAATATAATTTATTTATATATTAGTAATTCGGATATAAGTACACTTTTAATCCACAACTTTAGTTCACTCATTTTTTTGTTAATAAAAAATTATCTCAAAATATGAAAACAGAAAAAAGTGATTTAAATATAAATAATAATAAACTTAAAAAATATCAAAATAATTTTATTTATATTTTTAATAATAAACGATGTTAAACTTTCATAGTAATTTTATGTGATGGTAATATGAGAGTCGTGTAAAATCAAAGGCTGAATACGTCCGTCACTGACCAAAGCACACGCCGTTTGATTGTCATTTCCATCGTAATGTGAAGAGCTAAACACAGTGATCACTTTTCCATTGAAATGCGTTTGGAAACCGCTGCGAATACATTCATGGGCCCGGATCATCACTCTCAATTGATTACGACGAAAGAACGTATCAATGGCCATTTCTGTGTAATAAAATGCTGTTTTTCGCATACGGTTAAAAACGAATGTTTTATTGTCACGTTTTAAGCGCTTTTTTGTTTCCTCATTATATGAGGTCATTGATGTAATAGGATCTGACCATAGTATTTCATGGGCGATGATAGATTCTTTTTCCACATCTACTAATGGTCTTTTAATTGATTTAACTTTTTCCATTGCTATAGTGGATTTGGGTATACCCCCATGAACGCATAGTATTTCATTATCGACAATTGTGGCTATGGGCAAATATTCGAATACACAATTAATGGCATTATAAATGGATTGACCTTTCTTTTTACCGAATTTGTCAATGCATTCCTTATAAAAGGAATACATTCTGTTCACGGCACGTATTTCGTGATTTCCGCGGATTAATATGAAACGTTTCGGATCAATGATTTTTAATGCGAATAAATAAACTGAGCATTCGACACTAAACAGTCCCCGATCCACGAAATCACCTAAAAATATGTATGTCCGATTCTCATCTTTTATGGGAATTTTATTCCCATTATCTGAAGATGATGATGGTGTTTCTAATGATATTGTTGATGATGGTGATGTCACTGATGAAAGCCAAAAATACTGTTCATATTTATATAAATCATGGATATTTCCATGGATATCGCCGAAGACTATAGTCGGGGATTTAACGTCAATGACCATCTTTTCTTTGCATAAAATTTGATTAATCGTATGTGAACATACATTTTCAATCACATTAACTAAATAATCAGATAAACTTTTATTTAATTTTTTTTCGATTTTCGATGACTCTCTTTTTGAGATGTTATTATTTTGAGTAAAATTTTGAGCACAAAAATTGCGTATTTTTTCGATGATTTCAAACGCATTGAAATTCATTGGTATTAAATTGGGACCGCATATTCTATTCAATTTAATACCATCATCATTCTCATTCCATATTCCAATTGTATATTCACATGAATTTTGTTCCGCAAAATTCTTAACCATCGTATTATTCATCGTATAATTTAATATAAAATTATTATTGAATTTTAAT
This sequence comes from Mesoplophora pulchra, assembly GCA_034697405.1. NCBI lineage: Eukaryota > Metazoa > Arthropoda > Arachnida > Sarcoptiformes > Mesoplophoridae > Mesoplophora > Mesoplophora pulchra. Next base: position 13,866 of record JAQIXB010000286.1, on the reverse strand, counting down.
GCATTTTTTATCATTTCATTTAACGATAAATACTGTTTATAATGATGTTTCATATCCATATTCAAAGAAAAAATATAACCAAATTTTTGTGTTAAATAAAGATTCAAAAAATAATAAAATTGAAAATTATAATTTATTTCTTTTGATTTTTCTAATATTTTTTCATTATTTTCATTTTCATTTTTGAATATAAAATCATATTTTAGGTATGGATAAATATCCATAAATGTTTTAACACATTCATCATGATTTACATCAAAAGTCTCATCATTTATTTTATTGACATAATCATATTCAAATAAAAGTTCTGATAAATTCTTAATTAACATTTTTTATATTATTAAATATTTTAAAATTTTTATTTTTATATTTAATAAATTAAAAATTTATTTATTGATTTTTTCTCATTATTAATTTTTATTGTATTTATTTATTAAATTCTATTGTTATATAAAATTTAAATAATATTTAACCATATTAAAGCAGTAAAATATTTAATATAATTATATAATTTAATATATAACTAACTTAATATATAACCTGTTATTTCAATGTGTTATTCCCGTTTTACCTCACTTTTTTGACTGTCTTATAGCACGAGATAAACACAGGAAGAGATATATACCCCGTGATATAAGCCCCATTTTCCTTTACCCTTCCCTCTGATTTTGGTTTTTAGAACCTATAAAAGTGTGCTCACCCCGAACTATAAGACAGTGTATAAAACGTGAGGTAAAACGGCATTATTATATATTAATATATGTGTGAACTGATACCTGACATCATATAGTTATGTTTTGATTCATGATCGATTTTTCCTTTGATATGTGCGTTAATCGCTGCGATTCTTAAGAGTTTTTGTAAACGTTCCAATGTATTCCACCATATGCTTTGATCCTTTAACTGAAGTTCACGCTCATTCTAAATACGCACACATATATCATTATTAAATATTAATTTATTTAATTTCAATATATTTAAATGTATAATAATTATAACACAATTACTTTATTATTAAAATTAACTAAAATGGAACTGATGGGCTGAAGTATATACACCGATGGTATAGTATTAGTATCCTCTTTATACCAAAGATCTAAGAGTTCACCCTCAACAATGTCTATTTCATCTAAAGTATACCGTAATGTTCTAAACTCTTTACCATTGATTATCGTTGGAATGGGTCTATATCCATATCTTAAAAATATTTTATAAATATATAAATATAATATAACATTTAATTAATTTATTTTTTAATAATTTATTATTATAAAATACTTTTGTCCCAAAAAAGCGACAAAATTGGGACCCATCGATAGCCTTTGACAGTTCTCAATTTCCTTCATACAAAGCTCTGTCGTCATATGATCATCTTTTAATAAATATTATTTTTAATTTAATTTTTTATTTAATATTTTATTTAAAATTAATACACCTGTGGCTTCGTCACGTACACCCCATCGCATATCTACGACTGTAATATAACAAAATATGTTAAAATTTACATTTTTTATTCATTTTTTATTAATTTATAAATAAATGAATTATAATAAAAGTAAAAAGTTTCAAAAGTTTTTAATGTTTAATTAAAATGTGCATTTTTGTGACTAAAGATGTCACTGATGTTTATGCACAGAATTTTCATTATCTATAAATTGTGAGAAATGTTTCGTTTTCATACTCATTTATCATTTGCATTTTCAATGATATATGATGCCATAATACGAATATAATTTCACATATAAAATCGGACGCTATGATAATGGCGTTTTATTGTATTTCATACGAAAGAAGAAAATGACAATATTTTTATAAAATTTGAAAATCATGGATAATGTTACATCATCTCAGTCATCACCATCATGTGACATCACAGCACCGAATACACCACAGACAGACGTGAATGTCGATAATGATGGAATATCGTCAAAGATCAGAGGACGTCCGCGTGCGTCCGCAGCTAAAGTATGATCTCAAAACACGTGCACGTGTGATTCAAAATAATGGACTCAAATTTTTGATTTTTTTCTATTTAAAGGTCGCAATGGTCATTCAACAATTAACTGAATCATCAAAGAAAAGACAGCTTAAGACAGCATCTGCCAATTCGAGTGTGACATCGACGACATCATCGACAGCGTCCGAAAGGGATACATCACCGGCTCCGAACGGCGAAAAACGACCGAAACGTATGCCGATACGAAAGGGTATCGAATGGAAAATCGGCGCACGTGTGGAGGCCGCTGACACCGCCTCTGGAGCATGGTACAGTGCGAAGATCATTGCCATTGATGAGGCCGAAGCTAAAGTAATGATCCATTTCGAGAAATGGTCTAAGAAATACGATAAATGGTTATTCTGCGAATCGGATGACCTTAGACCAGTTCCCGATGAGAAAAAAGTGACAAAAGACTTCGGAAAAAGACCGAAACTGAAAGTGGGTGAAGAGGTATTAGCGCGATGGTCCGATGCAAAGATGTATCCCGGAAAAATCGCTAATGTTTTCAATGACGGGACGTGTTATGTCCTCTTTTATGACGGATATCGGAAGAAAGTGAAAGCTTCGAATGTCCATAAATTACCACATAATTATGACGGTGTTCGCGTATGTCTTAAATTAATGTTAAATATACTGTAAAACCTCCAGTTATGGACACCTCTCCTAAGCGGACACAGACTGTTTTTCATGGGTGTCCGCTTAAGAGAGGTTTTATAGTATTATTTAATTTATAATATATATTAACATATGAATGTTTAGGTGCCCCCAACACAATATACTGAGGTATTTGAGCCTCTAATGGAAGTGATGCCACAAATAGTGACGACACCATTAGCAGCAGCACCGTCGGCACAGATTCTACCATTGCCCGTCGCACGTAAGGAATTCATGGTCCGTGAGGATCATAATGAATTTAAATGTCACTGTGGAAAGGGCTTTCGAAAGGATTCGTTACTTCAGCAGCACATGAAACATTACCATAAAGAAAAGGATAAAACAGAAGTGAATGAAGTTTTAGTTAAATGCGATTTACCTAAAGTCGAACCAAAAACAGAATCAATTAAATTAAAAAAATTCGAATCAAAAGCTAAGGATGAGAATCAAAAGGATGATTCAAAAGCTAAAAAAGAGGAATCACAACAATTGACACCACAGCCATCAGCATCATCATCATCATCGAAATCATCGCATTCTAAATCCGATCGCAAAAAATTGGTCGTGAAATTACCTCCGATGTCATTCTCTAATAAAAAGAAAGAAATTAAAACTCAGGATATTGAGAAAAAGATCATGCCTATGGACACATCCGAACTTTTAGCGAATGAATCATCGGACAGTATTCCTATGGAATCGAAATCCGAAGATTTAAACATTTCGAAACCCAAAAGAAAGTATGTAATTTTATTATAAATTTATAAATTATTATTTAAAATGAACAATTATTTGAAAAGATATGTGAGGAAAGCACTGCCGACAATTCCCGTGAGAAAATCACAGCGCAGTAATGAAAAACATTCGTTCGGATCTGTGTCTACACCTATCGCTATGACACCATTATCATCGGCATCTTCGGTTTTTCAGAATCCATTTATAGATGAAAAACCGGTCCCAAATACTAAACTGCCATTTTGGGACGCGATTACCATGGCAGAGATACATGAGAGTGAACCCGATGAGTTAGTTAATTGCATCTGTGATTTAAAAGAAGAATCGGGTCTGATGGTACAGTGTGAAGTGTGTAACTTTTGGCAGCACGCGCAATGTATGAACTTTGAGGGCGAAGAACAAGTGCCTGAAGCGTACGTGTGTTTTGCGTGCAGACATCCGCGCTTAGTGCGTACGTCTAAAAGGTTCGAATACAGTATCAATTCGTACCTTAAAAAGGGCGTTTTACCAAATATATCATCATCGGGATCATGCGCCGCAATAAATCCCGCATTTTCAACACTGTTAAATACGACTTTAGACGTTAAAGAGGTGTTAATTGCCATGAGACATAAGATTAACGCCACCGCCAGTGGACACCAAACCAAAGATGACATCTTAGACACTCTTAAGACAGGCAGTGTCGGATTAGTCGATTGGACCCTTAATAATGACGAAAATTCTTCACAATCGACCATAGTCGAGTCTGATGACGTCATAGCATCAATAATCTCGAATCAGGAAATGGTTCAGACACAATTAGACGCTATCGAACGGCAAATTATAGCTTTGGAACAACAGTATGACATCAATAATAATGATGAGACAATGGACGCGAATAATAAAGAGGAATTTAAATTACTTTTAAAGGATCTGAGTATTGCTCAAATGATTGCAGAACAGAGTATCGATAATCAATAAAAATACAATGATCATGTAAAAACTGTGTGTATATATACTGTAAAACTTTGAATAAACGCCCATCCTCTAATGAACATTCAGGTTTGGATCTGTTAAAGGGATTAAGCGCCATCCCTTATTTTATACTTATTATTTACTTAATTAATCTTTTTTAATGGCGTTTAAACAATTTTTTTAAATTTTTATTAAAATTTTTGAAATAAAATTCGAAAATTAGTTTCTGAAATAATAAAGGCCCATACCTTTATTAGCGCTTAGATTTTAGATTCTTTGAAATAAACGCACAGGAGTTTATTGGAAGTTTTACGATATATTTATATATATCGGGCGTAAGAAAAATTTCTTTCATTTTTCACTCTCATATTTAATTGCAATTATATATATATAAATGTTAAATTTAAAGTTAAGTTAAAGTTAAGTTAATATATACGCTATACATATATTAGCTTTTAATTCATATATAAAAATGTCGGCTGCAATTTAATTCGGAATTATCTCTGAGTACGTTCAAAATCAAAATTTTAAGTGTTTTTTGAATTTCGGTAAATAAATTATTAATAATTTAACGAAAAATTAAAAAGTTTATTACTGAATTCTATAATTTAATTGTTAATAATATTGTTTTTCCGCAGTCATTATACCGTCGGATAATACAAAGTCAGAAGTGATATGAAAGAAATTTTTTGAACACCCTGTATTATATTGAAATATATCTTTATAAATAAAAAAAATATTATAAATTATAAATATATATACATAATTATATAAAAATAATCATAAAATATAATTTTAATTTAATAAATTAAAGAGTATATGCATACCCTGAAATTCCAGACCGTGTCTTTCTTTAACATACTCTTTTATTTTCGGATAAACATTTTCCATTAATGTATTTCTTTCGATTGACATATCTTTAAATTATGATTTAAACATTTGTATATAACGAAAGTTTATTTATTAATTAATGAAATTTTTAGTTTATTATATTACTTAAATTAATTAAATAAAAAACTAAATAATTTTAAATAATTTTACCGGTGAATGTGGAACTAGTAAATATGCGAACGATTTTGGAACTGACCGGAGGTAAATCTTTTAATGATCCTAAAAATATTCGATCTAAAGTACGATCATCCATATTTTTTGTATTTTATTTTTAAAAATAATTTTTAAATTTTACATGAAAATAAAACACTTTTTTATATATAAAATCGATATAATGCCGTAAAACTAAAGGCGTGAAATAATTATATATTTTCCGATTCTTTTATTATATATAAACTTTTTAATAATAACTTTATTATTATTAAAGGTGTGTTTTTAAATTTAGTTAATAAATTAGTTAACATCTAATGTCTCCAATGGTTACTCATTACAACAAATTAAATATCGTTTTATATTTTGTAATGATTTTTAAATTTTAGTGCACACCGTATTAACATATTATTAGCATTTTAAACATTTTAGTGTATTTAAAGAATCGAATTTTGTAATATATATTTATATATAAATATATATATATATATATATAATACGTTTAATATATATAATAAATAAATATATATTAAGATATTTATATATAATTAGTATTATTAGTGAATATTATATTCGTAAAAAATATTCAATAATTATTAAAACTATAGTCAACTAAACCTATAATTTCAAATTATATTATGTTTATATATATTTAATTTTAGTTAAAAATATGTGTATATTAATTAATATATCATTTGCTATACACAAATATTATTTATTTATTAAGAAATTTATTTAATATTTTTAAATAATATATTTGTTAACTTTGTGATGTTAATAATTATAACGGATACGTAATTACATGGGAATATCTCAAATGCATACCTTTATATGGGTTTAGTTAATTTAAGTTAACATTATCAGTTAGTAACTGATGGACATTGTCTCTGTGACATTCACAGATGTGTTCCTATTTCAGGATACATCTGTAAATAGGATAAACATATATATATATATATACATTTTATAATGTTTAATAATATATTATACTTTTTATTTATATTCATTTTTTAACATAATAATGAATGCTTTAATTTTTTACTCATCAATTATCATTTCGAAAAATATAAAAATAATAAAAAGCGTTTAATTAATTAAATGATAGAAATTTAATTTTAAAACTTTTATATGACAATTATATTATAATATTATATAATGAATTTTATTTTTTAAGAAAATTAAGTGATAACTTTTTAATTATAATATCATTGAATGAGAAAGTAAAGGCCGCGATTAATTTTTTAAAAATTTGTATTAAATAAATAGAAATTATTGGAGGGGTAAAGGGGGACATTAACTATTTAATGTCTTAACTGTTATCGTGAGTTAAAAACAGGTGTATATAAGTATTGGAACTACAGAAGTATATAATATAATAGTTATTAAATTGGATAATATAAATGTAATAATTATATACTAATAATTGTTGAATATAAATTAATAGCAATGAATATTGTCAGAGGAAAAATCAATTGTTTGTCAATGCACTTCAGAATTATGCATTAATGATAAGACAATAATAGTGCACATTAATAGTAGATATTCATGGTTCCAATGGTGTTTCAATTATTATCAGCGTATAAAAGCACATTGTATCATCACATTGATCCATTTTGTTACTTATTCTGTTACATTCATATTCAATTACCGTTTTTAAGTCATTTTCAGTATATATGCATATCATTTACGTATTTTTTCTATTCACATATGGAACTGCATTGGAATTAAAGAAACGAATATCTTCATTTTTCTCATTCATTTCAAGTGCTTTATTCAGGTACAGGTAAAAGCAATTTATACGTTAAATGCAATTATTATTACTCTTATTTTTAATCATAATTTATTTTTATTATAAATAATCATAAAAATTGTTAACCGTAATTATAAATATAAATAATTTTTAATTAATATTTATATTTTGAAAAAAATATTTTTTAAAATAAATATAAAATTCAATATTTTTCTTATTAAAAGTGATCCCAAAAGAAAAGAATAAAATAAATATAATTTATTATTGAAATATTTGATTTATACTCTGAGTACATCTTAAATATCGATATCTTAAATGGTAAGAGATAAATACAATAAATGTTATCCTTAAAATAGTATGAGGATATCGGCGATCGTATGTATAATAAATGCGGTTTATAATGTTGGAACTGCCCTAAGATAGAGGCTGATATTTGCTGATGGGCTCAGGTGTGGTTCTTTATTTGACACGTGTGATAAATAGAGATTTCATTATAAATAAAGCACATATTCCATGTTTGATACTATCGTATGCTTAATACATACATTGAATGTATTGTTGATATGTGCCCATACGTATGTAATGCTAACATTTTCTTTTTAAACATAAATTTCATTAAATATGAAATGATGAGTTAAGTTAACATTCCCGTAACGAAAGTTTCTAAAGTTTTATACACATATGCGGGCGTTACCCATACCTGTTTCGAGTATAATTTTCATTATTGTAACAAATGAATTACTACTCTAATGCTAGTAATAATGCTAGTCTAATGCTAGTCTAATACTAGCCTAATACTAGCCTAATACTTACTCCAATAATCTATCTTAAACATGCATTAAAGAATCAAACATATAATTTTAAAAATTGAAATTACACATACGAATTTATCGCGAAAAATAAAAATCATCATCATCATCATTAAAATTGGAATATATATTTAAATATATATTAATTAAATGAACAAAAATTATGCATTTAATTTTAAAATAATGATAATTTACTAATTATTGAATTTAACTCTTTTTTAGTATAATTTTATAATGAAAAAAAAGTCTTTTTTTGCAGAGAATGGAAAGTGATTTGGAAAGAGTAAAGCTATGGGTGGAACCATAATGGGAAACGACGAAATCAATCACATAATGTAAGAACGAAATATCCTCTCATTGTGTTTCCACACTTTATATTCACATTATGGGCCAATATTGTGAGCTCATGTCATATATATAAATAGTCTTAATCCGTGAAATGTGACCACACCCTATTATAAAAGGCCCTTTTACTATAAAACATTCACTAAATTATGAGAGCATAGTCCAGCACCTTTCAAAATCAATAATAAAAGATAACTATAAACAGTGCACATTATAATCTAAACCTTTTATGAGGACATAAAACGAAATCTGAGTATACAGTTCTAAGGATAGGATCATTCTCTTATAATATGATGATGCAAAATGCCGTGCGATATCCGTTCATTAATCAATACATACGTAATTATTGATTTATTATATGAAAATATAATAATAAAATATATGCGCTCTTTTATTATACATGTATATTACAATCATTTTAATGCACAAAACTTTTAATTATATAATACATATGTAAAAGTTATATGTATTTATATTTTACATTCATTTTTATATATATTTATAATTTATTTATGTTAAATATTAAATAATTTATAAAAATGTTGATAAATGTCTAAATGCTTTCATATTAAAGACAATATACAAATAAATGTATAGTGTCAAATTATGTTCATTGAAAACGTATTGTTTTAGCATTGGGTATTCATGTAAATTGTAACATTCCCAAAGATATAAATGGACATATGTCATTACGCACCTGCGATTAGTGTCTTTTTCCAATTAAATCCATGAAATTTCTAAACTCTAAACATATGTGTTTTATAATGACTGAGAATAGAGAATAAAATAGAAAATGGATAATGATGAAAACTGAAAATACTGAAAAAACTCATTTAACAATTAAATGCGAACATATTTATTCATATATGACATGAATCAATTGGCGATGGATATATGTTAAAGTATCATATTATCATATTATACCATTGTATATTCGAAAAAATGAGAAAATATATATTCATATTTATGTTCATATGTCTGTGTGTATGTCTATGTGTGTATAAAACAATATATATGCATACACATGTATATACGTGTGTATATGTCCGAAGAGAGTATAAATTTGGGGATGCTGTGGGCAGAGTACAAAAAGTTACCTGAGGTGAGGTGTGGCATTAAAGACTAATATCAATAGTAATAGTAACATAACGTATGAACATACATGATGTTTTTGTCGCGTGCTAATATCAAACTTCGAAAAGACCACGGCACGCCCTTTCGACCCCCTCTTTAATGCCCCATTAAAGCAGTGTGTGCATTGCTATTTTACATCGAAACTCTTTTTTCGAACATTATATCGAAATGTACACTAAAAGCACATCTCTCTATACCCTCACATACACACGTATACTCATCCGCAGCACATTTGTGTATTAATGTGTAGTATCACATAATACTCTCATAGTATATGTTAGTATATGTTTAGCATGTTTAGTATGCTGTGCTCATCTCCAATCATTTCACATGAAAATGTATACAGACACAAGTGTTACGATGTGTACATTTGTGTACACTCATAATGAATATACCGATATACTATTAGTGAATAATATTACGATTATTTATTTAATTTAACCGTATTTATCAATAATCAATAGAAAACTGTTATATCATCGATATTTTTATTTAAATATATTTATATATGAGTTTTTTATCGAAAAATTAACATTTAAATGTAAATTCAGAATCTTCAGAATGATGATTCATGTAAACGATTTTTGTAAAAAATATCCATATTAAGAGAGGGGACATTTACATCCGTAAGTTTAATGATGAAAATTTTAATTTTTTTTATTTTAAATTATATTTAAATTATTAATTAATAAATTTGATGGCACTAAAGTGAACTATTAACTACTACTAACTGCTGATTAAATAACTTGAGCGGTTCGTGCAAAACTTACACTTTTCGTTTTGTTCGTTCGGCTCGAGTTACGTTATAAAGCACTTTCATCTTATATTTTACACATTAACTATTCACTAGTTTTAGTCACTTATTTTATAGTATTAATCTATAATGTAATTTATATTTAATATATATTCTTTTTATTAATATGTATAATAAATTATTAATGAAATTATTACTTTCATTATATTTTAGCCAAAATTAGCATAATAATTTGTGAATAATTTTTATTATATTATAATAAAAAGAAATTATTCATTATTAATAATTATTAATTAAATAACTGATTTAATATATATATATTTTAATTAAAATTATATTTAAAATTCAATAATTATTAATTATGAATAAAATAAATATTTATCTGTTTATGTTTAAAATTAAATTATAACTATGGTAAGTTATAAATGCTTTAAAATGCACATTAATATTAAAGTGATTTTAATTCAAAGGAAATATTTAATCGAAAATAATATAAAAGACTCAATCGGAAGTAAATGTTAATATCGAAAAAATACGCAAAAAATACAATAAAATATTGTAATATATAAATATATTGTTACATAATAATAAACTATTATTATATGATTATATTATTAGCTTTTCGCATGCGTATAAACGGAGCACAAACGGCAGATGTGCGATAATAATCCACGATTATCATTATTAAAGGATTATCATAAACTAATGGTATATACTTATGTTTGAAACTTATGATGCGCATATTATTCATCATCATTAATCCATCATTTTTTATCAAAAAAATTTCAAATTTCATATAAAAGTATTTAAATGAATTTTTTATTTAAAAATATTAAACATTTTTATAAAAATTATTATTTTTTTATAAAAATATTTACTGAAATGATCGTTTAAAAGTCTTTTTCAGTCCTTTTAATGTGTTCCTAAAGAGAGAAGTTAATAATGAGGGGTTTTATCGATTGATCACGATTTTTTTAAATAAAACACCACTAATGTTAGACCATAGTTAATTTTAGACTATAGACAGGGAACAAAAGAACATTATGCACTATTATCATATACAATATTTATATAAAAAATAAATATTAATACATAATTCATTTAATGTAATCACAGCGTTCAAAAAAAACTTTTTCTGAAATAATAATTAAAATATTAATATTAATTATTTATTAATAATAAAATAAATGTGACTTTTTTCGTTTATTTTTAATTATATTTTAGCTTAGTTTAAAATACATTATACAATATACACCGTGTACCACGGGCTGCACACAATATAAAATTGCGATTATTCTAAAAGTATAAGGAATTTTGGGAACATTTTTACTGATATTTCAAGGAATAGATAACATTTACTTATTTCAAAAAAGTTTTTAAAATTAAAACTTTTAAATAATTTAAAATGTTAAAAAACGCATAATAAAAATATATAAAATTTTAAATTTTTATACAAAAATATCATTTTTCCCGTTTTTCGGGGTATAAATATATATTTAATATTATTAATTATTAATTATTTTATATTTTAAAAAAGTTTTTAAAATTTTAGTACATGCGTATTGAATTAAAATTTTTAATTAAAAATTATTTTAAACTCTGACAATACACATGCATATGTAATTAATTTCCTTTTCCGATACATTATCATAAATTCAATTATAATCATTAAAACACGTGAATTAATATATAAAATTATATGCCTTTTATTATATTTATATTAATATTTATTACATTATAATTTATTATATAATAATTTATATTTTATTATTTATAAATAATAATACTATATATTTGATGTGTTTAATTTTTGCAGAATTTTTAAATGTTAAAAAATTCAGGTGAACATTAATTTTATTTAAAATTAAAATTTTAATTACAATAAAATATTAAACAAATATTTAATTATTTTTATACAGGAGAACCTCTACAAAACGAAAACGAACACTTTTTCGAAAACACGGTATAAACAGTACATTCCAAATTAATTTAAATATTAATGTAAATAAATTATTTGTTAATTAAGCATTTTAATTAAATTAACGCCTAAAAATCGTGAAAAAAATGGTTCGCAAAATTTTCAATAAAAAAGTAATTATAAAAATTAATATAAATATACATTAATAAATAATAATAAATGCATATATACATGTATATAGTAAAACTTCCCAAAGACATAACCTCTCAAATAAAAGTGATTCATTCCCAAAATCACTCCCATAGAGTTAACATTAGGGTGTACATCCTTAACACGGAAACCTCTCTAATATGGAAATGGTCGCTTTATCCAAAAAACACAAATAAAACATTTAAAAGGACGCATTTTTATATTTTTACCTCTAATTTCTTTTATGATACATTCTTTTATATAAATATTACCGGAATATGCCAAAATTATGTCCCATTAATAGAAGTTCCGGGGCTTACTTTTGTTATATCTCAGTAATGATTTAATCTTTATTTATTCGAAATAATTTTATTATTTATAATTTCATTTTATAATAATTTTTTGTTAAAATTTTTAATGCTCAATTATTATATATATGTATCGTCAGTGAAAAATTATAATTTAAAAAAATATTAATTATTAATTTAAAAACACATTAATAATCAATAAAATATTAATTATTATGCCATTTATAAGCTGTTCCTAAATAAATTATCATGATTTAGAATTAGAATGAACATTCTTAAAAATTTAGTGAATAAATAATAATTAAATAATAAATGGGGATTAATAAATAGGCTTTTATCTCACTTTTTCAGCGCATATTTTTTTGTAATAAATTAATAATCATAATAATAAAAAAACGAAATCATCACAATAACAATGAGCATCATAATGATAACGATCATAGGCGACGCCATCGCTTTCATCAGCGTCTTCCGATGCATCGGACATGATCCAAAAAACACCATTCAAAGACATGAGTATTTATCATTATGAACTGAATATATCATTAAAATGAAATTAATACCCAAAAACCGCACTTTTTATACACGAATTGAATGATCATAATTTTAAAAAACAAAATAATCATTAATAAAATTTGAGGAAAGGTCTAATAAACATAGTTACATAAAGGAAAATATTCATAATTTTATATTTTTATAAAAATTTAGTTTTATATTTATATCATTTTTAATATATTTATTTTCGCAGTGATCTATGGACAAAATACGATCATGATCATCATATGAAATACATGATAATTACACGATGAAAATTGTAAAGAAATAACTACAAAAGTGACACATTAATATATTGTTAAATTTATAATTAAAAATTGAATTAAAATGATTAATTTAATTAAATAATTTAATACCGATATTCTATGAGCATATTTTGAGGTCACACCTCTTTTTTCATTATTTACTAAATACTAACATTGTGCATCGATACTGTTCAATGATCAGCACTTTTTATGTGATTATAATTAACATTCATTTTTATTTATTACTAATATATGTATACATATTTAAAGAATATAAATAAATAAAAAGTTAAATATAAATAAAATTACATACGAATAAATAATTTTATAAATTTTACGGGTTTAGGAATCCCATTGTTGTATATTAAAATGATATAATAATGTTTAATAATCATTAATAATCTCTTTTATTTACGATAATTAATTTTATCATTAAATTAACATTAATTTAAATTTAAATATATTAATAAAAAATATTT
>JAQIXB010000285.1:0-20513 GCA_034697405.1 Mesoplophora pulchra | reverse complement strand
ATTAAATGAATAAACGGAATGTGAACATATTTATTATCATCATCATTAAAATGAATGTATAAGTATTTTGTGTAAATTATACTTTAATTAAACTTTTAATTTAATAAATAATTTCATTTCATTAATATTTTAAAATTTATTCATTATTTTATAAATGAATAAATTTTATTTATGAATATTTTTCTCTTTATATTTGAGTTTTAATTTTTAATAATTAATCATTGAATATTCGTATATTGATATATAAATACCCATTTACCTCTACACTAAAGTATGCTCTAATGATGAAAGGACTTATATCTCGAGATATAAGTGCTTTCGATTTACTTTAACTTTATATTTTGCATATTTTTTTATTTGAATTAAAATGCATAGTCAATGGGTATATTGAATATTATATTATAATTATAATATATATTAATATAACAATAAATTGTAAACGATAATATTAACATTTTTTTAAAAAAATTAACATTTTTAAATATTAAATAATTACATTTTAATGCAATGATTTAATTCATTAATAAAATTCATAAAAAAATAATTTAAAAATTAATAAATTAAATATCATGATATAATAATACACATTTATTTCATTTCACTTTTAAATGTGTTACTTATAACACGAGATTTATGTCAATTCTTATAAATGCATTGAAATATAAGTTATGCAATGAATTAATGTCTCACGATATAAGTATGGACAAATAAGTGAAGTAAATGGGTATTTAACGCTTAAACGTCAATTAACTCAATTTATAAAAATCACGTTCTTTTAGTTTGAGTTAAGATTCTTTCATTAAAAAGGAATGTTAAAAGGAATTAACCCTCAGGTTATAAGATCATACATGTCAACTAAATTTATACACATGTGCTAAATATATATTAATTTACGGTATGAATTCACTTAACAGACGTGGATTTGAGTCTATTAGAAATGGTGACGTCATGTCTGTTGAGTGAATTAGTGCCGTATAAATAATACATTAAATGTGTACTTTTCTTAAGTCTCTATTTACTAAACCGTTTAATGATTTTTGATGTGTTTTTTGAGGGTATGAATTATTCGCGGAATTATTATATTTATTATTTAATAAATTGTTTTTTCGGGTGTCAAATAATGTGTCTGATTCTGTGTCCGCATCACTATTAATGTGATAATTTAATTTCTTACGCATCACGTGATTATGATTATTATGATGATGGTTATTATGTCCTGAGATAAGTTCAATATGATCGGCCGCAGATACTCCACGACCATCATGGTCATCGTCATTATCCGAATTATAATCATCCTCTAAAAGTGTGTATCGCGCGCGATTCGCGGCCGCCGATGACCGCCGATATCGGGACATACGTCCGTTCATTTTTGGCATTCGTAACAGTTTTTTGTCCCGTAATTTACCGAAACAACAGACACATATCCAAAAGACACCCGTTAATAACACCATTATTGTAAATGATATTACAATCACATAGAGAATACTCCAATCTATTCATAGACAATATGTTAACTAAATTTTAGTTTATATTTTTATAATAAAATTTAATTATATTTTAATTTAGTATTTTTTTAAAAAAATTTCATTTAAAAATAATATTTAAGAAAATTAAAAAATTTACTATTTTTATGATTATATGTAAATAAATATTAAATTTCTATTTAATTGAAAATATAAAAGTTAATATACTTTTATTTAAATTTTAAATTAATTTTATATTTTATAATTTATTTTGTTCTTAAACTTAACATTACGTAATAAACAGTTAAATGCGATTTTATCATTTAATAATATACTAACAAAAGTTTAAGTAATTATGTGAAAAAACTTTCAAATTAAATATGCATTTTATTTAACTATGAATGTATGAATTACTGTATCAACAATGAGCTATTACTGTACATATCACATACAATTATAATGAACTATTCACATGCATACATTTACTATTTATATACTAAACTATGACTAAAATGCTATTATTTTAATCACTTTATTATATACCTAAAAAAAGCCAAAAATAGTTCAGTACACATTTCTCTATTATTATATTATATTTATATAATAATGACATTGATCCTTAAATGACCTTTAATTTTCATTACATTATTATGATAATATATGCGTATTGAATTTTACATATAAAGTTTCTAAACTATAAAAGTACAGCGTTTTGTGATAATATAGAATTCACTTTTCCTCAGTCTAATTATATCAGTGATGTAAATGATGTGTATGAATATAGCATTAAAATACAAAAATGTTTTAGATTTTGAGAAACCCTATAATATCCGATATGTAAAGATTGTCGCAGAATTTGACTATAAATGAATTTATTATATTCATTTCTAATTTTAAAAACACTGAAAAGCATCATGGAATTTGCCTATAATATAATAGCACAAAACACTGTATATTAAGCTATTTATTTATTCAAAAATGCTTTAATAATAAATAGTAACATAACACTGTTTACTATAACTTTTACTATTATTTTGTTATTATTTTTAAGAATATTATAAATATTTATTAATATTAACTATAAATAGTAATCAAATAATTTATTTTTATTATTTTATTTATTCATTGAAATTCGATATATTTCCATAGTAAAGTGAAAGTTAAAAATAAATTAAATATATTAACATATCAAAAGCAATTGCTAGTTTATTAGGAAATAATATTTGGTGGGAAATTCCCTAAAGTTGGATTGCCTTGTTCCCTGATTCCCAAATTCCATAAAAACATTTATTTTTCCCTGAATCAAAATAATGGGAAATTATAAAAATTTTGCTAAATTATAAAAAGTTTCCCTGGCTTCTAGTAGTCCAATAGTACCCATATCTATACTTATATTTATCTGAAAATCTTTAAAATTGGAAAAAAGGGAATAATGGGAATATATAGGAAATGTTAATATGTAAGGAAAAAATGGAAATAATTGAAATGAACAAAAATTGGAAATTATTTTGGGAATATACGGATATGTGTACATACCACAGTTAGTGTCACCATCGCCGAAATACCATCGGATGCCATTCTCCATCCAAAAGGCTTCACATAAACACCTTTTCGTGTACTGATCGCACGTACCATGATCCGAACACGTGTTTTGACATACTTTCATAGTTAATATATATTTAGAATATTTTATTATCTTTTATTATATACCCTTTTATTTCACATTTTTGAGAAAATTATTTATTTTTTAAAATTTTCAATTATAATTAGAAACTTATATCCTTAGACATTATTTTCTCGTGATATAAGATCATTATTGTATATGTGAAGTAAAAGGGCATTTTAAGGTACATACTGACAGTATCGATGGACATTAATTGAGGGATGAGACTATAGTCATTTCGGAATTTATTTCTTAGTTTTTGAACGGTGTCTTTTCCCGAAATCACTTTTCCCGATGATACATTTATCACATTAAATATAATTATCACTCTGAAATTAAAAATGAATCATTTTATTTTTTTAAAATATAAATATTAAATTAAAACAAAAATTTTATATAAAAAATATATTCATTTTTAATATACATTTACCTCAATTTATAATGCATTAAACTTTTAAAATTAAATAATATATTTATACCTCAAAATAATGGCATTATCTTATACTTTGAGATTTTATTAAAATATTATGCTCAAAATCGAGGTAAATGGGTATTTAAAGAATATTTAAATTAACAAAATACCGTCGTGAATGTGTTGTCGAATCTATGTTCAGTCTTTGAACTTTGACCTCTTCAGTTACACCATCGTTTAATAAAAGATCCAAACGTTTCATGATATTCATTTCCTGTTCCGATGTGAATACATTAATATCGACATTAATGGTCATTTCGATATTATCCATTAAATTCGGCTCTGATTTTACAATGATCGAAGACACATCCGAATCGGAAGCGCCATGACCATCGGTGACGGTCAATTTAAAGACATATCGTCCCTGAATTACGTCATATAATTCCAGTATCGGTTTATGACTCGAATTGTCCATCACTTTACCCGCGGCTAAAGATTCGGGTAAACGATTCCATTCATAGGTCACTATCTCTATATCGTCATACGATCCGCTCCCATTGAATATTATCTATTAATGTACAGAGTGATTTATAATTAAACATTATTATTAAACACTCTGTATTTTTTGTATTTGTATTTTCAATTAAATTAAATTATAATCTGATTAAATACAGAAAAACCTCTTTTGTTATAAATTAAATGTTTTTTTAAAATCAAAATTTATAATAAAAGCCTAATGTAAAGAGGTTTAACTGTATTTTATTACAAAAATATTAAAATTAATAATAAAATATTAATATACAGTAAAAACAGTGAATAGAGTATAATCAAAATTTTTTATTTGCAGAGGTTTCACTGTATATTAATAATAGAAATATTTATTAAGTCATACATGTCTATCAAAGGGCATGATAATAGTGTGGTCACCGCCGGCGATGGCTTTTGGCGGTGTGTTCTTAGTTTGGGTCACGGTCACGGACATATTCGCGGATCCGTTTAATCCTTTAGCATCAAAAACGGTTAAACTGAAAACGTAATCACCCGGAATTAAATGTGTTAAATTCACTTTCGGAGAATCGGCACCGATCATTGTTGCAACTTTTGGACCAATCAATTGTTGCCATTGATACTTAACAATGCCAAAATCGTCATGTGATTTACTGCCGTCGATTGTGATAGGGTTTGTTAACGGTAAAGATAATTTCATTGTTTTATCATTATCGCTAATGACGGCGTTCGGTGGTGAATTATTTTCGGGCTTTACAAAGACATGGACTTCGGCCGTAGACGATTGATTGGCCGTGTCCGTGACCTTTAATATGAATTTATAAACACCGATTTCCAATTTCGATAAATGAAGGAATGGTTTCGATGTCCCGTCCATGTCCACAGATCCCGATGATGCTCCCGATTTACCATCACCGATGGCATTCGGTTCGGTTACGCGCGTCCATTGCCACGTGCTAATTCCTTTGTCATCTATGCTCATATTACCAGAAAGTGTCACCTTTAATCACATATACAAATAAAAGAATATTATATGAATTGAAAAGCGGTAAAAGGGTATATGGTCATTTGCCACTCACTTCATTTTGCGGTAAATGTATGATAACGTCGGGTCCGGCATTGGCCGTCGGCGGATAATCGATTTCCTTTAATACGGTAATATTCGCGATCGTAGTGTTTGTGGCACCATCGGAATCGGTAATGATTAAAGAATACTGATAAAAGCCCGGAATTAACTGACGCAATTGAAGGGTCTGTCCGGACATAGACGTTCCTTCGGCATTCTTATATCCGATCGGAACCGTTATCTCATTCCATTCATATTTAACGATTTTATCATCATCCGTTGAATAAGAACCGTCCAAAACTGTGTCTTTATTCGGTAATTGTACGGTCGCATTTATCGGTTGAATTACCGCAACCGGAGGACGATTAATCCTTTTCGGGGGTAATACCGCGATATTCACTAACGTTTCACCTTTAATGTCATATGTAAATATTTAAAAATTAATTTTTTTTAAAAAAATATATTTTTGTGTTTTGAAAATTAATAAATTCGATCTTTATTTATGTAAATATTTATATTATTAATATATTGTAATATATTTTATTATATGCATATATAAACAAATAAAATGATTAAAAATAAATATAATAAAATATACAAAAAACGTTTATAATTTATGATATTAATAAAGATAATTTATGTCTTTAATACTGTGGCATTTCTTATAAATGTACAGTAAAATCTCATTATAATAGAGGTTTCGCTGTACAATTTAATAAATATATTTTTAGTTTGAATTTTAAAAAACTTAAATATGAATAATAAAGAATTTTTCAGGTTTCACTGTACAAATAACTTAAATATATACGTACCAAAAGAAGAATGTTGATCCGTCACTTGTATTTTAAACGTATAATTTCCCGCCTTAAGATTGGACAGCTTAAGATTGGCCGATGATGTCCCAATCATATTCCCGAAATCACTTTCCGCTGTATTCGAATGTGATACTAATGTCCATGTATATTTATAAATATCCTTAGATGTGTCCAAAGATGACGATGATCCCGAAGATGCCGATTCTGATGCATCTGAAGATCCCGATGATGAAGAACCTGATGATGGAACCACAAAAGCATTTAATGTGATCTCATTTTGGGGCAAATATATAATGCGATCACCGCCCGCAGATACCACTAATGTCTGTTTAATTACAGATGCAGATCCTGATGATGGTGTGACAATGGATTCACTGTTTTTATTTACATTTTTATTTACATCAATATTCTGAGATGATACTTTAGTTTTTGAGAGTGTACCATAATCATCGGGACCCGAACCTCTTTGAGGTGCCGATAATGATTCTGAAGATTCTAATCCCATTAATGATGATGCTGATGATTCTTCAGGAGCATTACGCACGCATAATCGTGTCTTTGAATCTCTTAAATAACCATCTTTACATTTACATGATCCGCGTCTTTTTCTGTCATTCATTTTAACACATATTTCATTCGATGGACATTCTTTGATTCCCGATTGACATGTGCCATCATTATCGTAATTATCATTATCATTACCATCGCCATCACCATTATCATCAGATGATAATGGCATTGAATTGGTAATTTCACGATTAAAAATCGATGGTGATGACGCTGAAGATGATGATCGTCTTTTTCCTTTATCATCACCATTACCATCATCATCGTTAAATAATGGCGTTAAATTCTTTTCCCTCCGATTATGTTTATAATAAATAATATCATCTCTAATTTTATCGCGATCTTTATCATGATCATCGTAAATTTGATAATAATCATCACCATTACCATTATGCGCATCCGAAGAATGTGATCCGTCATCCATTGTTGCAATGGACGCGTCATTATCCATTTCTATGGTGGTGTATTGTTGATCCGAAGATCGGATCAGCACCATGTATGATCTTTGATATTTTGGTCCCGATCTGTAAATAGCATATAAAACATAACCTTTAATATTATCCGATTCTAACATAACTATGCATAAATGAAGAGTGTTTATGCATTGTCATTAAATATAACATTAAAAAGTGTATAATTAAATAGTGATTCAAAAGAAAGCATATCCAAAAACTGTATATACTGTATATACGGTATAAACAGAACTAAATTCGTTTATGTAATTCTGTATGCGGCTCATAATGTAATTCTAATATTAAATAATAATCAATTTATATGAACACATTTATGTAAAAAAAAGTTTATTCATAAAAAATAAGAAAATTATAAGAAAATGCGAAAAAATTATAAAAAATTACTAAAATGTAATTTATTTTGGCTCTATGCATATAGGACTTTATACAAATCTATAATCAATGATTAAATATGATTATTAATCATATTTAATTCAATTTTTAAGTGTATGCACTTATATCATGAGATAAAATTAATTAATAATAAAAAATTAATTAATAAAAAGCATAAATGCCTAATCAATAACTCTCTTATGCTAATCAATAAATACCCTGTGTCCAAATAAATATTGCAAAAGTAATACCCAAAATTATTTTGATAAATATCGCATATAAAAGAAAATTTTTCACAAATTTTTTAATCACATTTTAATATTGTCATATTAATATTAAAATTTTAAATAATTTTAATTAAAATAAATTGATATATCCATAAATTTTTTAAAATTTTTATATTGAAATAAATGCTCATTATTCATTAATATTTTAGGAAAAAATTTATAATCATATCTGTGATATCCCTGTATTTAAGTTACGCATAAATGCACATTTATAGTTAAGTTTTAGAAAAGTTAAAATAAAGTATTGTTTCAGTTTTATAATATGACATTATATTCTGAGTCATACTGTACAAAGATAAGATTTTATAAAGAAAAATGTTTACATTCAGTATTCAGTTATATTTTGGTATAGATACAGACTTTGCCATAAGTCATGTATACTATTCTCATATTTAAATTTTGTTATGTTTATTTTTATTATTTATATATTTTATGCCGTATTTTTTAGTGTTATAAATTGGGATTAAAATAATCGGATGATACCGTCATGCTCTACACTCATGTACAACATTTGCATATATGTCGGCATGTATCATCTGTAATATCTCTTAAAATATTCATTTAAACCTCTGTATTCATTTAGACATTTTGTTTATACACTGAAGTGCCGTTATAGTAAATAACCGTTATAGTAAAATTCCTTTATAGTAAACTAATCTTAAAAACCAGTCCTATAGACGCTAATGTTAAATTTGTGCCATTATAATAAAATTCTGTTATAGTAAACAATTTTTCGTCCTAAAAATTTTACTATAACTGCACTTCAGTGTAATATAAATAAGTGGCACTTATATCTCGAGTATTGCATCGCATTATATAAGATTTGCACATATAATTATAGAGATAATATTAATCATTTAACCGGTTTTATGAAGAATTTTGCACGATATTCAAAGGGAATATTTGAAAAATGGAACTTATATCATGGTGAAAAGGATCTTATGGCATGAGTTATAACACGGGTCAAAAAAGAGGTTAAAAGGATGTGTTTATCACACTCAAATATTATATATATAATGCGGAAGCGTCATGTTTAACCTAAACTAAGATAACATATTTTATAATATTATCATTGTAAATACAGTATGTTTACGATTTTTAAAAAAATTTTGTGCATAATTATTTATTAATATATAGCTTTAGATTATCCTAACCTCAGATTAACCTAAGCTCATATAAATCAAAGACAAAAAAGGATAATCCATTATTTATTAAATTAAATTTACCTTTTGATAGGTTCACATGAATGCGATGATTTACACGTGATGTGAAAACACGTGTCATTATAGAAAAAGACGGCATCGCATTGAGACACGCGACAGCATTCGCGCGTGCATTTAACGATATCTCTGACGCCATTTATTTTGTTAAAAACGCCCGCAGATGCGTTATCACGCGGTGTAACCCTATGATAAACATGTATCGGATAATAATCGGATGATGGACATTTCAATAATGATAATATCGATGATGATATTGAAGATGATGATGATGAAGATCCTGATGATGATGACCCTTTTGATGATGATGTAATGGACAATGATGATGATGTAAATAATGTTAAAATCAATGATAATAATGATATGATTAAATGATATTTTTTAATGATAATAAAATTCTTAAATTTCATCATTAATGATAATTATAAATTTTATTTAAGAATTTTTATGATATATTTTTTTAATATGATTTTTCATCATTTTACATTTGAAAACACTGTGAAAATGCATTTAAAAAATAAATCATAATCATTAATCATTAATAATTCATAAATAAATTTAATTATATATTTAATTATAAATTTTAATGATAAATTATTTAAAAATATAAATATTTTATATTAAAATTTAATTCACCGCAATATAAATACACATTCACTTTCAGCGATCATTAAATATGTTACCATAGAAACCATATGTAATCTCATTATGAAATGAGCATTTAAATTACACTAAAATCTCGTTATTAATACGCACGTGTTTTAAACTAATGAATGTCAAAATACGCAATAATTTTATTTATGATTTTATTTTATAATAAAATAAATATAAAATAATATTTTTGCATTTTTTATTTTAATTTAATGATACTTTATTTTTAAATACAAAATTTAAGCATAAATTTTCCATAATGTTATTTCATTGTATTATTATAATGATGTTATTTTATTCATTCACTCACATGTTAATGTTATGTTTAAATGTTTAATGTAAACATAACTAATAAATTAAAATAAAACTCTTATAATGTGATATTATAATTGTATAATAAATTATATGCTCATATATTAATACATAAATATCCATATATTTTATATGCATATTATAATCATAATAAATTATTAAATAAAATATTAATCGAAAATTAATAATGCATAAATATTGTGAAAACACTCATGTATGAAATTATAATTTTTAATATAAATATTTTTTATTTTTAATTTAAATGATTAAAACGTGTGTCACGTGTGCACACATTTATTGACATTAAATGAGCGATAATTAAATATAAAAAATGATTAATTATTTATTGCGTATGAAAACACGTGAATTGTTGGGAATCGCGGGAATTATCGGTATATTCGGGAGTACCGTATCATTAACGATTATCCATTATATGCACACAAAAGTACGGAATCAGATAATATCCGAATCATTTTACGTGAATGCGTTTCATACGTTAAAACGCAATGACGCGGCATTGAAATTAATCGGCACACCGCTGTGGGAACGCCGAATCGATGTCACCGATGACTTCAATCACGTGACCGAACATGAGGCACGTGTTAAAGTGCCTTTTAAAGGATCATTTAAAACGGGACATTTATATATTTATGCGTCAAAAGATAACGCAAATTCATCGTCAGATAATGTGATACCATCATCATCATCAAAACCTTTAGGATATGCATTTATATCTCCAAAATATTCAGCATCAATATTCTCAGCATCGAAACCGACAAAAGAATCACCGAAATCATCATCACCATCATTAGAGTCTTCAGAATCACCGTCATCATCAGACAATGATTGGATCTTAAAGCGTTTGGAAATAATTTTCGATGATATTTTAGATAAAAAAGTTATTGTGTTTAAAAATGAATAAATTATTTATTAATTTATATTAAAAATTTTAATATATTTATAATGTTATCATAGTTTAATAATTAAATAATTTTTAAAATAAAACGCTATGAATTTAATCATCAAAAATATTTAATAATTATTATTTCATAATTTAATTACAAAATTAATGCATTCATTTTTAAATAATTAAATAAATTATTTAAATAATGATTATGAACACATTATACTTTTTAATGGAAAAAACTTCAATTTTTTCATAAAAATAAATAACAAAAATTTTATAATTTATAATTAAACTTTTATTTAATATCGAATTTCGTTTTAATATTAACAGACGCTAATTCAGAGATTAAATATTTGAGTACGTGAGGCATAGGAACGGTTCGCACATAATCTCCGGAATCACATAATTTACATGTCCATGACTCTGCGGTGCTTATACCACGAGACACGTCCGTATTCATCATTGTACAGTACGTTGAGATTAAAGACCCGCATTTTGCGCACACGTGACCTATGGATTTATCTGAATTATTAAATATTCGATCATGTAATAGAAACGATGTTCCATGTGCTAATAATGAATCCCTTTCCATTTCACCCAAACGTATACCGCCAAACCTTTTACGACCTTTTAATTTGAGGTAAATATTAGACATTAAATATTATTATAAATATTTAATAAATATAAATGTAAATACTTTAATTTCAATTTATATTATTATAATATCATTTTGAGTTAATATCATTTTAACTCAAAATATAATGATATTATAGCGTGAGATATTAATTAAAATATAATTCATCATTATTGAATAGCATGAGGACATGCTTCTTATCTCGAGGTATAAGGTATAAGGCATAAACATTTCTATGGGAACTTTAGATAAGTATCTCATGATATAAGATCAGTAAATCAGTAAAAAACGTATTAGAATTATGAGGAATATTATCCTTTTGACATCTCTTATAACTTAAGACAAATGCATACCTTTAACAGGCTGATGCGTGATCTGATCGACGGGTCCCGTCGATCGGACCTGATATTTGTCCCCAACCATATGACGTAAACGGATGTAATAAACGACACCGATGAATATGTCCGCCGTTAATTCACGTCCGTCGATACCGCTGTACATTCGCTCATTACCGTAGTAATTAAATCCGGCGCTTTCCAATAATTTACCGTAATAATCCGATGCGATATTATCCTCGGAAAATGTAAAGGGTGTCGCATCGTGAGGAGTACCATATAACGCTCCCGTTTTACCCGCGATACTTTCAATCATCATACCTATAGTTAAATAAAACAATTGAATGATTGATAAATATATGACGTCATGTCCTTTAATGATAAATGAGCCTACCGATTGTCATACGCGATGGATAACCGTGCGGATTGAATATGATATCGGGTGTCATACCCGATTCAGTAAAAGGCATACTTTCCTGAGGCCATTGGATACTGCACACACCCTTTTGTCCGTGACGATTCGCGAATTTATCACCAATGATCGGTATTCGCGGAATCATGAACGTGATGGCTATGGACTGAAGAACCGATTTACCATTATCGGATCCCAATAATTTAACATCATAAATATAAGCGGTTTCTGTGGATTTATAACGCTCGACATTCATGATACCTGAGGACAGCTCTATATACGTGCATATCGGATCACGATATTCGATCTTTGATCCTATAAATGGTAAACCGTCATAATCGATCTTTGAATTTAGTTCATCATCATCATCATCGGCACATTTATTACGTCCAAATCTATGTATGATCTCAGACGTCGTATTTCTTAAATTCGATATTTTTCTTAAATCAATGATTTGAGTCTTATATATTGAGCCATGTTTAAAGCCCCTTTCAACAGACGATTTATTTAATATCATAGCGTCTTCCATGTCATAACTGTATTAAGGACCACAATTTTAAGCAAAAATATACATTTAAAACAAATGTCTTTATATATTTACAATCGATTTACTATTAAATGCAAAAACATGCATTTTTATTCATAATCAAAGTAAAAACAACAATTTTAAGTGCAATTAAATATTATATTATTAGAAAAATAAGCATTATGCATTAATTTTAGAAAAAAATATAATATATAATCATTAAAATATAATCATTGTAATTATATGCATACCCTGTATATGATATCACTGCGACGACTGCGTTCGTACCCAAAGGATAATTATCCATTTCATAATAATCGTGTATCGATGGTCTTACGATGGGCGATTGAGGGTTAAGAATCGCGTACATTTTATTATCGGATCGATATTTGAGTGTATGTGAGGGTATGCCCATGGTCTGTTTTCCCATTTGACACGCGTACATATTACGCGGACTCTGATTAAAGTCCGGATATGGTATTTGTGCGGCCAAAATACTTAATATACCGTTTTCCCGTATCTCCTGATGTGTCGTCACACCATCGATATACTCCTCACCGGTAACACAGATATTCAGGTACACCTGTAATATAATCAATTATTTAAAATATTATAATTATCTAATTTTAAATTCAAAAAATAAATTTATAATAAAATATTTAAATGTTTCATAATTCCTCAAAATATAAGGTTAAAAAATTATATCAAAAATATAAATAATTAGAATATTACATCACTGTCTTATGGTGTAAGACGCTTATTGTATTTAGATTTACATTGCTTCAGGAGTTTCGCAATAGTCATTCATGTTTAATTACAATAAGGGTCTTACACCGTAAGAGTGTGATGTATATATGCAGAATTTATAGCTTAAGATAAGGATCGTTTACCTGTTCCATTGTGCCGATTAATTCCATTGATTGTGTCTTAAGATTAATGACGGGTCTCATCATTCGTGACGGCGTCGAAAATAAATATAATCCATGGTATTGTGTCGCTTTTCCCGTCTTTGGCACGTGACATATCTCCAATGATGACGTAATCTTACCTTTGCCCTCTGCTTTTTGTGTTCGTAATTCAGTAGCCACTGTTGAAACAATCGAATCGTGAATATATCCGATAATTTTTCCGTCTAAAATCACGTCCAAATATTGTCCATCAATAGTCAGAGGACTGTCCACGGGTTCCATACCCAATCCTACTAAAAGGGCATTAATATTACGAACGGACGATTGTGAATTCGTTATTTGGCACATTTCGGCCAAATGAGTGAGTAAACCGCACGGAGAACCGTCGGGAGTATGGACGGGACACATAAAGCCCCATGCTTCGGGATAGAGCTTTCTGCATGCGGTCGTTTTCATTTCGGCGAAAAAAGCGCCCCTATGGACACTCTTAAAATGAGACAAAAAACGCCAAAAATTGATTTTATCGGCCATGACCGATATGCCCGATTTTTGCATTAAGCCTAATCCCGTTTTTGATAAGAGATTACCCGTCGAAAGTAAATACTCCAATGGACGTGTAATGTCCGTGAATTTCGACCGTAATGCCTTTCGGAGTATTGCTGAGGTCAGCTGACATCTTTGACCGGACTTTTGTTGTTCGATCACAATATGTTCGATTATGAATTTTACTGATGTTAAAAACATGGATAATCGTTCTATTAATAGAGTAAAATAGGTATGTCCACTTAAGTATATCTCATGGAACATGGGATTATCGGGATTTTCCACGGCACAATCGCCCTTAGCACATGCGAATAACTTCTTTGTCATGTGTATTAAGAGTTGGAATTTATCGTCATTATTGTTTAAGTGAATGGCGATACATTCCTTAAAGAGATAGTCACAGACGTCTTCGTCCGTATACCACGATGGTGCACGGCATTTCGCCCGAAAACGTTCGCCGATGTATTTCTTTATATTACGGGACGTGTATAATGACTCATTTTGTACCATTCTTAACATGTTCGTAATGCAACTCCTGTTATAAGGTCATAAAAGGTCATCAAAGGTTATAATTAATATTTAAAATAATCATCATGAATAGCATTTGTATAATTAAAGTCTCATGATAATACTTATATCATGAGGCATATCGTACTTATATCATTGTAATTACCTATAATAAGAATCACTTTCATCTTTTCCTTTAATCATTTCATTATAAATATACTGATCACTGACATCACAAAGACCTTTGAGTACCATCATCAGAGGTAAATAAATCGGTTGACGCTCAAAGAAGAATCGAACTCTGACCGTACCGTTCGTTAAGTAATGTAACACCATATTCGCTCCGATCTGATCATTGCGGACACAGCGTATTGATACACCATATTCGGAAAATAAATGACCACCGTCGCGCCACGAATTTCGCGATAATGCTAATGGATAATTACGTCTTTGAGCGGTTAACATTCGAATGATCCTCTCTTTTCCATTGATAATCCAATACCCTCCGAATTCTTCAGAATCTTCAAAATGCTCAATTATTTGTCTTTTGGATAAATTTTCCAAATTACAGCGGTTCGACTTTACCATAATCGGTATTTCTCCGGCGATTTCTTCGATAATCTCTTGGACTTTACCATTGATACTCCACGATATGGATAATTGCAGTTTACCTTTGTACGAAGTCCCACGCATTCGACATTCCGATGGATATAAATATGGGGATTTTGATGCCGCATCCTTATGTAGTGCCGGATTAAAAACGACACAATCCTTTAATATATTCAGAAATTTTAATAAAATTATTCATTTTTAATTTTCTCATTATTTTGTATGTACCCAATGAACTCACATTTTAACATAAATCTTATGGTTAATCATATTAAACTTAAAGTTTTATAAATAAATAATAAAATTTTGAGGTACAATTATGTTTTGATAAAATGCGAGGTAAAAGGGTATGTATTATTTACAATGATCTGAATGCGGACGCGGTCTTTGTTCGGTAATTCAAATTCCAATGGTCTTAGATTTTGGACGCCCCTCTGAAGACCCTCCGATACCATGAAATTAAATGAATCGATATGCGCTTTCGATATGCTTTGAATCGCCTTTTTATAGAATTAAATTCATTTATTTATGTATACAGTGAAACCTCTATTTAACGGACAAAAAGCAAATGTCCATCTTAAAGAGGTTGTAATGTAATAAAATATCCTAATCATGTTTTAAAAGTTTTTCATAAAATATAATGTAAAAAATTCAATTTAAATATTACTTTTTTATAATGCTAATTTAATATAAACATAAAACACGTGTTATTTAAATGACAAAATAAATCATATAATAAAAAATGCATTATAAAATTGAAACAATGATCAGTGATAAAATATGACCATAGTTATAAGAAATAAAATTTAAATATATATATCGAAAGAATACCCTTTTACCTCTCTTTAAAGCATAAGAACTTATATCGTGAGATTTGTATTTTTATTTAAAAAAAGTATTGAATTATAATAGAAAAGTATAACATTATTAATTATATCTCGAGATATAAGGTATAAATTCATGTAATGTAATTCAGTGATAATTGAGGTAAAAGGGTATTTTCTATAATTACAGCGCATTGTTTAGTATCGGGATTCGAAAAATCATGGCCCTGAATTCCTTTAAATGACGGCTTTAATGGAATTTTATTAATTTCTTCATATAAATCATTCATATTCATTATCAATTATTATATTTTTAGAATTAATTATCTGTGAAAATATATGAAAATATCAAAAAAATTAATTAAATATTTAAAAAATGACCCAAAATAATGAATAAACATACCTAACATATGACACATGTGTTATTTACGTTTAAAGTTTATTTTTGAATTTAATTTATTTATAAAATAAATAAATGCGTTATCTTTAAATATGTTTACATTTATTAATTATTAATAAATAAATGAAAAAATCGTTTATAATAAAATTTATTATAAAAATATATTTTTATGTTTTCATTTTACACATGCTTTAATCACATGTTTTTCGTGCGTTTATATTTACTCTTTAAATGTTTAGTTTATTGTGAAATAATATTCTTATTATTATGTGATAAAATTATAATATAATATGAACATTTTATTGCAATAATAACCTTATATTTTACAATATTTTATGTTTACATTTTTTGAATATTTTTATTAAAAATCATGAAATATTTTTTAAAAAATATATTTTTTTATTCATTTAAATTATAATATTTATTAATTTATAAATATATTTATATTAAAAACTTTTATATTTATAATTTTTACTAAAATTATTTATATTTATTTAAAACTGTAAATTTATATTTTAAACTCTATGCATAGAAAATTTAGCATATTACTATATAAACCCCGTAGCGTCATAACAATAGTAAAATTCAATGCTAAATAAATGTATCGAAATGAGATACGGACATTACATGACGGGTAAAATATGAATAAATGCCTTTAATAATATGCGAAAAGCGCCATAATGAGAAAAAAGGGAATTTTACACATTTTCACGTATTTAGAAACGTAATATGTTAATACGTAAATATGGTACCATTTCATATGAATGCGTTCATTGCGTTTAATATGAATTAAAAATTAAAAATTAAATTAAAAATTAAAAATAAAAATGAATGAAAAGAAAAAAACGATGATATAATTTTCATCATAAATTAAATATGAATTTTAAAATTTTAAAATGAAAAATAAATTCGAATTTAATAATGAATAAAATTGCAAATGAAATGAATGCATATATAATACGCATATGATATATGATAATATGTTTAAAGGCACTAAAATGACATCATAAATTAAACATTAAATTTGCACATTTAACACCATTTTACCATAATATAAAGCTAAAGGTGTATTTACATTTTCATATATATATGTAT
Organism: Mesoplophora pulchra; assembly: GCA_034697405.1. Classification (NCBI taxonomy): domain Eukaryota; kingdom Metazoa; phylum Arthropoda; class Arachnida; order Sarcoptiformes; family Mesoplophoridae; genus Mesoplophora; species Mesoplophora pulchra. The sequence goes on along the minus strand of JAQIXB010000285.1, from coordinate 3,005 downwards.
AATATAATATGTAATATAATATATTATATTATTTATTATATTATATTCGAATATAATAATATATTTTAATGAATGAATAATAATAATGTGCGTTTCAATCGATTTAATGCTCAAATAATAAATAAATAAAATCATAACAAAAATATCATTTATGTATATATTTATTATATAAATATATTAAAATATACTCTATAATTATATATATATATATATGTATATATATTATAAGAGATAAGTTATTTACTAATATATGAGCATATATATTATAATATAGATATATATGTGTGAAACCGGATGAGACCAGTTTTTGGCGATCTCAAGATTTAGATCATAATAACATTGACGATACGATCATCGGCGGTAATTTTCCATCACGTGTTTTATTGATATATCATATATCATAATATATGCGTATATTATTATATTATTATATTACATACACACACATATATATAGTCTTTGATATGTTCTTTGATCGGATAAAAAAAGAAAATATAAGATAATTATTGGACATTGTTTTTGGATATATATTATAATATATATTATATTATCATATATTTAATTATTGATATTAAATTATAAAAATAATTATTTATTATTTATTAATAAATAAATAAATATCATTTATTTATACGCATAAATATACATATACAAAAAAAGGTGATGTCTCAAGAATCAGATAATAATTTTCGATTAAAAGAAACATCATCATCAGCATCTTCATTATTACCTGAGCCATCGATTGAATCAGAATCTTCAGAATCGGGATTTGGATCTGTTATTAATGAAACGAAAAAATGCGATGATGATATTAATATTGCAGATGATGATGATGATGATGATGATGATGGTAATGCTAATGATGGAATAGATAATGGTAAATTAATCGATAATAATAAAGAATCATTTAATAATCGGCAAAATATTAGTGAAGAGAATCGATTGAAAACTCCCGATATTACCATTATTGAACATAATGCTGATTCATCATCATTAAATGATAATTGTGAAGAACGTGCTGATGATGGTAATAATGATAATGAATATGACGATAATAATAACGATAATAATGAACATGATCATGACATTATCGAAGAGAAACATATGACACGTCAGTCTGTTATTATACGATCATCGGCCGTTTCTTCAGCGTCATCATCATCGGCATTTTCAGGATCTGTTAATTGTCATTCATCATCATCGTCCTCTGTTTTCGGGACACAAACAAATTGTTCATCATCAGGATCATCATCATCCACCACAATGCCATACTTTTTATCATCACATCATCAACAGATTAATCCATTTTCAAAGACATCGTCAGTGACATCCTCATCATCATCGGGAACATCATCCATTAATGTGACCGCTGATGGCTCTTCACCGACCGAAGGTCAAAGGTCATCGGTTATCTTAGCACCGGCGCGGCTCAATACGAATAACATATTCGGTGCATCGGGAAATACGTGTTCAATCGGTACATCGGCACCGAAATTCGTTTTAAGACCCTCAGTATTACGTGTGAATGATACAGCATCAGCGGTATCATCATCATCATTAGTGTCTTCAGCTAATGGATCATCATTGAAAAATTCAGATCCAAATACTAATAATGACACTGATGATGTGATGATCGAATCAAAAAATGGTTATTATTTATTAAATATACAGTGAAACCTCTATATATATGAGTTAATTGAACTAATATTTTATATGCAAATTTAGTAAATGAATGATTATTGAATTAAATGTTAATGTTAAGAGGTTTTACTGTAATTATATTATGTATATGTGAATATGAATTTAATTTTTATTAAATATTTTCAGAGACAAAAAACATAACTTTCGTATCATTAACGAAATCGGAAATTCCATTATCATCATCGACATCCGTTTCCGCATCATCATTTCCATCATTTTCTTCGTCATCAGTACCATCATCATCATCATCATCGATACCATCGTCATCTTCAGCATTATCATCATCGGGAATAATCAGATTTACATCATCACCTATGAATGGCGAAAATACTGACAAAAATGTGATTGTATCATCCGAAGTATCATCATCTGTATCTTCAGCACCATCATTTGATGTTCAAAATGTTAGCGTATCACAATCAGCATCGGGATCAGCATCAAATGGTAATAATGCTAAAGACGGTGATGGTAATGGTAAAGACAATGATAATGTGATGATGATAAATGATGACAGTAATAGTCGTGGTGACTTTGTCTTTGGGGAGAATTTAGAGAATCGTGCAGTGTTTAAGAAAAGGAAAGCTGAAGATGGTGATGGTAATGATAATGCAATGCCATCATCAGGAACATCGAATGATGTGATAAATAATGATTCATCACAATCTTCAGCATCATCTTCAGTTACGATCACCATCGGTGGTAATAATGATAATGTTAACAGTGATAATGGACGTGATGGTCCTTTGGATTTGAGTGATCCTTCGGCAGTGACCGCAGCGGCTGCGGCCGCAGAGAAACGTAAATACGAAGTGATTACGGGCGAAGAGGGTATGTTCATAATTACATGTTAACTTTGACCTTTGACTTTTTAAGCATTTTTTATATGAAATGATTCTTTATGTGAATCATTAATCGTATTTATATAATGATATCACATTTTTTCATTATAAATAAATACATAATTTTTAATATCATGTTTTTGATATGATTAAATTTCTTATTTATTTTATTATCAAATTATAAAGGTTTAACTGTATTCTTAAATTTAATTACAGAGTGCTAAATAATCACATTATGATATATTTTTTATTTGAAAAAAATATTAATATTTTTAAAAATAATATGAAATTACATATTTTAATATATAATTTTAATGAATTTTTCATTATTTAAAAGCTTTTACTGTATTATCATATGATTATCATAATGTGATTTAATACCATTATTATATTTTATTATATGAATGAATAAATAAAATAATAAATTATTTTAAATTAATTATATATTATGAGAAAATAGGATTA